>VZRH01001410.1:1708569-1735965 GCA_013397555.1 Urocynchramus pylzowi
AAAAAAAAAAAGGAGAAGCTGTGGACATATCAGTGTCAGCTACAAAGGACTACAGGAAAGATTTCTCTGCTGGAGAAACTCTGTTAGGTGTCACACAGCACCAAAGGAAGGGAGATTTGGTCCAAACTCTTTACCTCTGGGCAGGATATTTTCCCATTTTTAACCCTGTGACATTAAGAACCTTCCTAGAAGTAAATGTTCATTCATTTCTCCTAAAGTACCAGGACTTCTCAAATGCATAGAGGGTCTGGGCACTCACACTTGTTTCCATTTCAGACAATACCACCTGGTCACAGTGCACTTACTCTTCATGGCCTTTATAAAAGAAAATGTCCAGACATTTGCAGGAGCAGTCCCTTTTGCCTCCTGACTTGAATATCAGAGTAAGTTTATGGACTTTGCATCTACCTTCATGCTCAGAAGGCAGGGTCTGTTGCAGGTTGAGTTTTAATACCAAATCACAGAATGCCTTAAGTTGGAGGCGACCCACAAGGATCACAGAGTCCAGCTCCTGGCCCTGCACAGGACACCCCAAGAACCACACCCTGTGCCTGAGAGCCTTGCCCAAATGCTCTTGGAGGTCTGGAAGCCTTGGGGCTGTGACCACTTCCCTGGGAGCCTGTTCAGTGCCTGACCACCCTCTGGGTGAAGAATGTTTTCCTGGTACTCAACCTGACACAGCTCCAGCCATTCCCTTGGGTTCTACAGCTGCTCACCACAGAGAAGGGATCAGTGCCTACCCCTCTTCCTCCCTCAGAAAGGGGAAACTGAGGAGATGTTTGCTCAGACAAGAACAACTCCTTGGCTGGCAATGTTGCTGCTTCCATCACTCCTCTGAAAATGTGTCAAGAGGTACTTTCATGGGCAACATGACATCTTAGCCATGCTTTACATGAGCTAAAGAGACATCTACTTTGTGCCAGTAGAAGGAGAACATTTCCCCATGAGAATGGTGCCATTCTGCTGCGAAGCATCACTGTGGCATGGAGCTATGGCATTTCCCAACAGAAATGAGCAAGCCCAGCCAAAGCACCAGGGCAGCCTCACGAGCTGTGCTGCACCAGCACAGCCCTGACCTGGCCCTCACCTCCCTCCCTGTGCCTGGGTGGGATTAGCAGGAGGCCAGACCTGAGCCAGCACAGCCCTGCAGGGCTGGGGGTACAAGGAGCTGCTGGCTCTCTGCAGGAGCCTGTGCCTGTGAGTCCTGTGAGCACTGGGCTGTGAGCAGCACTGCAGCAGAGCAGCAGCCCTGCCTGCAGCAATCCTCGCTGCACCTGGGCATGCCTCAGCCCCCCCAGGGACCTGCCTGGGTTCAGTGCTGCTCCCCAGGCAAAGCAGCAAGAGCTGGGGTCACCTACTGAGGGACTGAGGAGGGAAAAGGGGAGAGTTGCCCATGCTGAGCTGATGCCTGCCTGCTCCTCCTGCTGCTGCTGCTGTTTCCTGGGAGTTGAGGATCAGACCAGTTCTATTTTCAGGATTTAGATAAAAGTTTCAGTCACAGGTCATGACTGCCTGAGTTACAAGGGATTCTGACCATTTTTCCTGCGGGGTGGGAACAAGAGAGCAGCTGCTCTGCTGTGCCTGCCAAGCTCTGTCCTGCCTGGCTGGAGTGCCCAGCTCAGGGAAAGCTGCTTCCTTCATCCAGAGGCCATAAAGATGCTGACACCCACAAACGTGCACACCAGGGATATTCATGCATGGTTTCCCAGACTGGCCACCAGTACACATTGTCTGTGCTCCTGACTGGTGCAAAGTCTCTTCTCTGTGCCCTCCTCAGACATTGCCTTGCCAGGCACAGGATTTCACAGGAGCACTGCAAAACCAGAGATCTCCTGACAGGAGCAGAAAAACAGAGGGCTGGGAGAAGGTTCTGCATGACTGAGCCCAAGTGCCTGCAGTCACAGGCCATCATTCCATAAGATCCCCTTCATCCAGCAGCGAAGCTGTTATCATAAAACTGGTTTCACCTAGTTTACATAGTTTACTTTCTTTACCTCCACCTCTTTGTCAAGAGGAGTAATTTAACGCCTCATTCTGATGGCTGGAAATCTTCCCAAAATTTCCAGTCTTCTACCTATTTGTTCTTGTGTCAATGCTGCTTTTGAGTTGAAATAGCTCTTCCCACCCTCCAGCATTTGCCCTCCTCCCAGCTGCATTTGTAGACAGCAATGGCATCTCTCAAAGCCACAGAAAGGAAAGGCTGCATTTGCTGCACTTCTCTGCAGCTGTTTCTTCTTGTTTTAATAGACCTTTTCTGAGTTTCTGTGCCAGGACTGACTGCCTGGTGCTCCAGGTAAGATCTCATCAAGCCCTGGAGCAGGGATGCTCACACTGGATGTCCAATGCATCATCATAGGCTCACAAAGTCTCTTGGGACACGCCAGAACATCTGACTTCACTTTTTTCTCTATCATTTCAAAAGGATAAGCCCCATTTCACAGAAATAGAGTGCATGTCAGGATTCTCTCAGTGCCCAGCCTTGCCCTTCATATGATGACATCCTTCTTCACACTTCCACCTCTCCTGCTGCAGCCTTCAAGTCTATCCCATTTTTTGAATGGCTTTCTGGACCTCCACTGTTGTGCTTATCCACCCTAATTTCATCTCAGCCACAAATTTGGAAGCATCTCTTTTTGTGCCAGGAAAATTTAAATTATAAATGCAACCAATCTCCCCCCAACCCTAAAGGGACACCAGGGTCACCACTACACCCCAAACTTCCCCAAAATATACTCTCCATAGTTCTCCAGACATTTCCTGCACAGTTCCACTAATCCATGTTTTCTGCAGTTTGACTAATATTGTCACCATGTCAAATACACTGTAGAAGTCCAGAGAGATTAGATCTACTGCACTGCTTTGTTAGGAAAATCAATTATCCTATCAAATAATATCATCAAATGCATCTGACACAACATTGCTTTGGTAAAGCTTTGCTGCATTCTTTCCTTCAAAAAGAAGTCCTTTTACTTCCTGAAGCTTTGTATAACTTTGAGGTCAGACAAACCAGTCTTTAGTCACAGAGATCAAATTTTTTCCTTTAAAAAATATGCTAAGTGAGGACTACACAAAGGGGTGACAGGAACAGTGACAAAAGGGTGACAGGAACAGTGCCCCATCTGGAGCCAGATTCCATACAAATTGGCTCTAGAAAAGCCACAGCAGAACAGCACCTAACCTCTATTACTGGCCTTTCTACCTGCTTTTAAAATATGTTTAGGCTTTTTTACATTCTTTAAATCAAAAGAGATTTGAAATCATGCTTTTACAGTGTCAAAGTACAGACTCGTGGGTTTAGGAGTCAAGCAGACCAAGTTCCAGAAAAATAATGTAAGACCTGGATTTCCACAAGACCCAAATGCTGAAACAAAATGCTGAATCTTTTCCTATAGCAGTGAGGAAATCTCTTCCCTAAAAGAGGCCAGAGAATTTGAAAGTGCACAGAAGCAGGTGATTAGAAATGAAAATGAAATTGTGAATATTACATGTGTTTTGTTTGGGTTTGATCCAAAGGCTTCTGGATGGTGCAGGTAATGGGCTATTAGATGTTCATAGCCTGCTGGCTGGAAAACTAATTTTTAAGCATTTCTATATCCTTTGGTCACTCATGAAAAAGGACCTGGGTTTGGGGACCTGGTGGGCTCCTATGTGCTAAATTTATGTTACCAAGTTATCCATATTAATATATTTTCTCTCCCTGTTTCCCCTCCTCCCTTCTACCCACTGAGGACCTCCTTGTTCTTGCCTCAGCCAGGGCAGCTTTTTCACTTTTCTCCCTGAAACCTGATTTTTGTGATGCTCCTCCCCCTCAGGATGGCCAGATGTGATTACAGGGCCAGCTTTTCACAGCTCTGGTCTGTGAGGAAGCCCTAAAGAGATCATCAACCCACAGATGTGCAGTTCATGTGAAGAAGATGGCAGAGGAGGGTCGAAGGCCATGAGCTGGGGGGGTTTCAGTGCCAGAAATGCTGCGGGTTTTGCAGGTCACATCACATCTTTATGATCCTTTTTCATGTCCTCATGCCTGAGAAAGAGTCTGTCATTCATTGCTTGCTCCTCTACTGCTCCTTTGCTCAGCACAGCCCTTGGCCAGGGCTCTGCATTCCCTCCTCCTCAGTTCCAGTATCCACTGGGACTGCTCCAGTGGCTCCTGAGAGAGATCTCCAAGCCAGACTGTGCAGGTCTGCAGTAAAGGTGTTTTTGCTAACTGTTTGTACTACACACACACAATAAAGATGGTGAGTTAATGAAAATTAAGAAAAATGAGGACATTTCACTTGAGCTGTTCTAGGACCATCTTAAACAGCCTTGCATGGGTAATTTACCTCGTACTGCTATTACAAAAAAGTGAAATGGTCAGTGACTGGAATTAGAAAAGAAAGTAATGAAATTCAAACACGATTATTATCAAAGACAGGCTCTAATAGGATACCAGAGCCCAGTTGAAAGTTCAGACAAATTTGAACTTTGTGGCAAAAAAAATCCCCACTTAATTTTCTGTTTCACAAAACAGTTTTATGAACCTAATAAGGAAATTTCAGCAAATCTGATTGTGCAAGGAAAAAAAACCTCTTGTTATAAATAATTAAACTCAGAAATTGGATGCCAACAAAGGAGGAAATTTCCCTCTCATTTATATTCTTGTCAAACCACTGAAATCAGAAGAGCTTCAGGAAAATTTAAGACTTCCTTTGTAAAGCTATGTTGCTTGACAGTAACAGGGCTCATACATTTAGATGGTTCTCCCATCATACTCAAATATTATTGACTGTTATTATTTAATGGACAAAAGATCTCTGGAGAAAAATCCAATGTCAGTATCGAAGTTTTTCAAAACAAAATGCATTTGTATATCTGGAGATAGAAATTAGAGCAGACACTACTACTTATACAGAATATAACATATATATGATACCAAGTACATAAATGTAGAATCTTGATCCTCTATGTCATTAGAAATAGCTATACTAAAAATTAATGGCAGGAAATTTCGTCATGTCAGATATTCCAAGGAATATTCTAGTAACTAAAATATTGAGAGTTACTGAAATAAAGCACATAAATAACATTGGGCACACAATGTCTTTTTGTTCAATCTGCATTGCTCTTGACACAATAGAGCAGTCCCTGGAAAAGAACCCTGAAAGGACTGAGCTGGCCAAAGTAATTAACACACACAGTTGTTTTCTCTGCACGAGAGGACAGAAAAAGCACATCTGCTTTTAGACCCAGACGTGTATTCCTCACTGAGGTGTGTGGGACAGACATCACTTGCAATCAGTCCAGTGCCACTGGGTTCCTGCCTGGCTCCACACCAAAGCTGCTCCATGCTATCCTGCATTCAGCCGTGCCAAATCCTGCCTGACACTGGCACAGGTGGGAGCATCTTCCTCCACTGCCCAGGAGCTGCTCTGTGTTTACACAGGTGGAGCTGAGAGATTAATCATGTCACTATTTCTTTACCCCTTTGATAGGTATAATTTGGATTCCTTTTGTCTTGAAATCCTATCTTGACAAACACTGAAGTATCTCTAACCTCAAATACGAATGCAGCCCCCATTTTGATTCTGCCCTGACTTTTCTAACAGAGACAAGAGGGCAGCAGTGACAATGGCACAAATATTGCACAAACATTGCCCACACCCCCACACTACTGCCCCAAAGGGCCCTGCTCTGCCTTTCAAACAGGTCAGTGGCTCCTGGTTGGAACTGCCTCTCACACAGATATTTCAAAATTGCAGGCTCTGTGAAGGCAGGAGCCTATCACTGGTGTGATAGGGCATTGAGCATCTCATACCCCACAGTCTGGGGAAGTTCCAGGGCTCTCTTTGCTGGGAAAGGCTATGCCAGGCTCAGGAGGGAAGTCTGGAAGGACAAATCCCCATCACAGGATGCTTCACACTCCAGGGCCTTCCCTGCCGCCCCCACCATTCTGCCAGTGCTCCTTTGCCACAGCTGCACCACACGGTGCCCCTCACACATCTGCAAGGTCAGAGGAAGCCAGGCCTCCATACCAGGGGGCATCTTTCACACTTGACAGGGGCCTGCCACAATCTTCACAGCTCCAGAGACCTCCCTGCTCACATGGGCTTCCTGACCCTTCACATCCCACTCAACCTGATCAGAGCAGAGGTTCCATATCAGACCAGGAAGGTTCTTTGCTTGTTTGATGGATTCACCCAAGTTAGATTTGGGGAGACATCTGAGGATCTGTTATTCACCTCTACTCTGCAAATAGCACAGTCTGTCTGGAGAGCCAGGCAGGCTCTCCAAGGAGTGGCCTTTGCTTTCCTGAGGGATTTCATTGGAGCTGCCAGGCTGGGGGTTGAGCCCTGCTCAAGCCCACCAGCCTGGCAGGGGTTAAAGATCCAGCTGGGACTACCAGGAGAGCAAGCAAGAGCCAGTGAGCATCGAGGCAAGAAGGGGGGGAGCTGTTTCAGTCATCTGTGCAAAAATAATAGCGACTCTGAGGGGAAAAATTCCAGGTAAATAGACATGGTGTGTGAGATAAACGAGACCCTGGGGATGTTTGTTCCTGCACGACCAGATCCATCACGCTTCCCCCAAAGGGTATTGCAGGGACTGGGGCTTTTTACTCCTTTACTGCACCAAGAGGCATTTGAAATCTGAGCAGGGAAATCAAGTGAAGAAAAGCATCCTTCCTGCAGTGGCTGTGGGTGGGAGGAGAGGGGATTAGAGGAGGGAGCCAAGAGTTAGAGATGCTGGGTGTGCTGTGTGTGTCTGTGAGGCACACAGGAGTGCCTTTGTCCTCAAACACAGGCAGCAAGTGCATTGCCAGACCTGATCCTGCAACATGCTGGTCACAATGCAGCTGGGACATTAATTAGAAGTACAGACTTCCTGGGACTGCTTTTCCAGGTCTCTTCTATTCCCACCATTAAAACATCACTGGTTTCTGCAGCGTGAGGCTCCAGCTGGGAGCTGCTGCAACAGGGGTTTGGGTATTGTTGGAGGAATTCTCATGCAGTGAGGATATGGCCCCTCATCCCAGTAGGGATGAACTCCACAGCTTGTAATGCATCTTCTGTGCCTCTATCAGAGGCCAAATTTCGAGTCAAGGTTACTTCTAAGACTCCGAAAATAGAGCAAGTACAGACACAAAAACTTCAATAATCTTCTTAAAACTTCTCAGAGGAGAGAAAAGGTCAGAGTACAGGTGTATCTGTGGACAATTTGTTCCTTTGTTGTTGTTGTTGTTGTTGTTTTAAAAACTCACAGAAGTGGAAAAATTATGAAACATTACTTCAATACCCATAATGAGTATAAAATTATTTCAAGCAGATGTAAACAAATACCATTAGGTAATTAAAACCAGAGTTAAACGAATGGCTAAATTCCTCTGGAGTCCACTTCAGCTTTTGATGATGCATTGATATTTTTGCATATGCAGAATTGAAAAATTCATCAGAGAGGGTGGAAAAAAGAGATCAGTTTTATCAATGAAAAAAATGTGTGTTTATGCCAGAGGAGTATTCCTGTAGCTTGTCTTGAAAGCAAAGATTTATCATTTTGCCTATTTCCTCTTGAAAAGCCTCTGCTTGGTTTCCAAATACCATTTTTCCCCAACTAATTTATTCATAAGCACATCCTGTGTCCTCAGCTGCTGTGGTGATGGGGAAGAGGTGGCAGGTTTGTACAGGCACTGTAAGATTTTCTTTATGGGGAAGAAATAACTTTGTACAAAACCTATATATATGTGGAGGTGTACGTTTAGGACCAAATGTTGTCCTCAGTGGTATAAATCCCAAAGAACTCTGCTTCAGTAAGTATAATCAAACTCCTCTGGTCACTCCACAGGGAAACTGAGAAGAGATTTTGAGCTTTGGTGAATATTTGGTGTTCACAACCATAAATCCTGTGCTGGTAGATTTATGTGCCACTCTAAGCACCTGCTGCAGAATATAGATCAGGAAAATTAAAACGTGGCATCTTGTGTGAGGTTTCTGCTGTCCCTACCAGCAGGCATTTTCTCCAAACAGGCTGGGCTTTGCATCCAGCCCAGGCAATGTCCCTCCTGCTCCCTGGCTGTTGTGAAACTGCCACCAAATTCCTCCTTCTCCCTCCAAACAGGCCTGCCCTCCCACAGCATCTCCCATGAGAGCCTGTGGTGTTCTCAGACAGAAGAGCCAAAGGACATCAGGCATTGTGCCTCCATGAGTGGCTTTGTGTGATCACAGCGCCAAACACCCTGTGCAACGTGGAGGCTTCTCAGGCAGCTTTAGGCCCTTGCTCTTCTGAATTTCAAGTTCATCAGCAAGACAGCAGCAATATAAGCCTAGCAACACTGGATTTCAGTCATCTGTTTCAATTCTCAGGCAAAGCTCACAAAGGAATTTATAAAGGCAGAGGATTATTCTTAGTTTACAGGTGGGGAAACTGAGTCCTACGGTGCTACAAATCAGCCTCTCCACAGTCCTGCTCCTGGCCTGGCCTTTCTCCTGTCTGCTTCTGCTATTGCTTCACTGAAAACTCCCTCACTGGGGCATGGCAAAACCCCCTTCCCTCCCCCTTTGCACACTCACTCCACAACTGGATCTTTCCCACTTGATCTTCCACTCCTGGAGTGCAAAGCTCAGTATACAGCACCAGATCATCAAAGAAACCCAAAGAGGCATCTCACTGATGCAAAGGACCTTCCAAAAGACAGAGCACAGAAATAGAAGCATGAGCTTCATCAGACAAGTGACTATTCCACCAAAGCAAGGCAGCAGCAGCTGAGTAGAGAATAAAAGGAAGAACAGATTAAAGGAGATACTTGAATTCTACAGAAAGGAGAGTTCTGCATAGCAGATGATTTGCAGGGGGTGGCAAAAAAAAAAGGCAAAGGAATTATCTAGCAATATTTTGCTTAAATTGCTGGAGAAGTGATATTAACACAGGAATAGGAAAGTGTGGATAGAAAAAGCAATGAAGAGTTGGAGAAACAGCCAGGCACTGTGTGTAAAATCAGGGAGCATCTAAGTGGCCAATTTGGTGTTTCTGTGAAAGGTGAATGGCACAATGCTTTATCTGCCACAAAGCAGGGAAATCACAGCAGTGTCGATTGGAGCAGTGCTTCAGGAAATTATTGAACAAGAGAGAAACAACCTCTGATCATGGCATTCCAGGAGAGGAGTAAATCCACAGAATTGCACACAGGGCTTAGGCCAACGTGGCCTGCAAATGTCTGAGCACTAATCCATTGCTTAACAAATGGGAAAGCAGCAGGCAGCAATTGCTGCTCAGCAGAACTGCTCAGGGCAGGGAACCATCTCTGCCCAAGAGTCTCACACAGCATCAGGCTGAGAAAGCACTGCTACTGAGAACCAGGCTGAGGAGAGTAAAACTGCTGAAGTGTGAAATCCTGTTGGAATTACTCAACAATCACACTGGAGACTGGCCCCAGCAGCTGGGTGTGCATCCTCAGATACATATTTTACCAGCCTCTAAGCAGGAAACATTCCCTGGGCCCAGAAAGCAGCATTGTATAAGCAGCCTGTTTTGTTGGATTCTAGTTTGTTGCTGCTCAAACTTACAGTCAATCTTCAGTGATTTGCTGAAGAGGATTGGGCACACTGGAAATCATTTAATTTCATCATCTCTACCAAAAGAGTTCAATAGTTTACACCACCCATTGTTGTGAAAGATGATCAGTGAGCCTGGATTTCCCCTGCAGGCAATCACAAAGGATGCCTGACCTGTATCTCTGTGGAAAGCACAACAAAGTCAGTGGTATGGCCCCTGTTTGCACCAGCAGAAGCAGTCTAAAGAGGAAAAAAGGTTTATTCTGGTGTCTTTGCTGATAACTGTCTTAGATATGTTCCAACTCTGCTGCTCCTCGATACCTCAGGACTAGACACTGTTGCAGCATGTGAAAGCTTTGATGTTTCTGAAAATTAGCTCTGCTTTAGGACATATTTGCTCTAGGTAACATCCCAACTGGCTAGTATTAAATAATTGGCACATCTAGAAGTGCAGGAAAACTGTAAGCTCTCAAAGATGGAGTGGAAAGTTAGGGAAGGAAGGGTTAACCAGCCTTTATTTTTGCCTGCAACTATACATGCTCTGTTCCCCATGAAATGCAGCAGATGTTTGATCCTGATCTATCAGCCTCCATATAAATGAAGGTTGAATTAGTGAAGAAGGAGGCAGAGTAATGTTTGCATTTAGAGGAGAGCAAGAAGATTTCCAACACCTGGGCAACTTAATGGTGGCAGATGGCAAAAGCTGAAGGCAAAGAGAGGGAGAGATGTGCACCAGCAGCTGGTGCACAAATGGGGAGTAGAGGGGCCTGCACTGAAACTGCACAGGAAGAATTTAATACCAGCAGTTCTGTAAGAATGATAGTGTGAGTATACAAAGAGGAGCCTGTGTTTTAATTCAGACAACTGTCGTTGAAAGTACCCGATGGATTGTCAGCCAAGGAGATTTTCACAGCAAGAAGCCATCTATTTGCATCAAACACTGTCAGTCTGCAAAACAGCAGCTTCTGGGTCATTTAACCACACTCCAGATGTAGTTATTTTCTCTTAGGCAAGCAGCTCAAAAAGAGCTGTGCAAGAAAAAGGCAGAGCTGGATATAAAGGGGGACAATCAAGCAGCATGTGGAAGCGATTAGCCAGTCACTGTGATGTAACTCAGTGAAATGAACACTTGGGTGTCCTGTGGTTCTCAGCACGAGACTGCAAGACTCTGGTCAAACACAGGGCTGCATTCACACAGGTGCTGCCTGTTCTGCCACAGGAGAAAGAAGGGAAACCAGGCAGAGCTGTAAATCTGGGGAGTCACATCAACAAGGTTTCTTGATATTTTTTTCATTTAAATGACAGAAGTGAGAGTAATGCTTGTTGCCAAGATAATTGTTAGGAATTTATCTTCCCCTGCATTAAACTCATCCTTTTTAGGGAATAGCTGCCCTCTGCAAAACTCAGGTCTGAGTTCAGGCTCCACAACAGCCAAGTGTATCTAGATATGCATGACAGAATTTGGCCCTTTCTGGAGGATCCTTTTTCCTGCTAGGCTAATTTTCAGTGAGACTGTGATTATACATCCTGAACACAGCCTGTTACCTGTCTGCACACCACACCTGCAGCCCTGCCAGGCTAATGCTGCACTGAACACTGACACTCTACAGAGACACCCAGCGTGGAACAGCCATCAGCAGATCCTTCCTGCAATTCCTTTAATACACAACTCACACCAAGTATCTATGGATTAGTGGGACTGCCTGCTGTTGTTTCAAAAAGACTCAGCAAGTGGGTAGAAGGAATGCTGTCTGATAGGTATGCTACTTCAAAATATACTCATACTGTTTCTAGAGAATTTGTGACCACAGGAGGAGAAAAGGTTATTGTATGTGCAACCTGAAGCTTTAATTGTATCATGTTCTTTCTTTTGCAAGTAGAAATGTGCATTTGTAACTGATAGTTACACTTTCTAGTTACGTATCTATCAAATTCCTGTTATAATGAGGATGACTCATAATGAAATTATGCATTAGTTGTTCTGTTCATTATATTATTTGGCTTACTTCAGCATGCAAACTGCAAACCTCCTGAATTCCTCCTGTCCTTCATCCTCCTTGGCCATTTCCTAAGTAAGTACTGGTCAGAAACTGAAAAAGGCATTCTAAATTGTTGCACTCCTTTGCAAGCAAAGGGTTTTCTCAAACAGGGTCTACTGCTGTACAGCTGAGCAGCAATTTCCTCTCCTACAGAATAGGATTTTCCTGATGGAAGGCAGAGTGAAAGCAGATGTGAGCCCTCTGCTTCCCTGGACAATCCTACTTTGCAACATTCATACCGTGCAGGAAGACAGAAAATTGGCACACTCCATCAGATCACCACTCCACTGCTCCCTGTATCTTCTCTCCAGCAAGGAGCAGACTGGTGTGCCAGAAAAACACAACAGCAGTAGAGCCACAGTAAGGACAGGGAGTACAGCAGTCCCATCACTGATGGCAGCTGCTGTTGCTGCTCAGAGATTAGAAAAAGCTTGAGGAAAGGGGGAATATCATGGAATCTCTCCCTAAGACTGAACCATGCCAACTAATCAGCCCCAGAAGATTTTTCTGGTCATTCCCTGCCTACACTGCACACCTTGAACAATTTATTCACCCCTCCAAATACCACCCCAGGTAAGAACCTCTCCTCTCCATTCAGTCACACAGCTCTCACAGGCAGCTGTCACCTGCTGACCCCCAAGTCTGAGTGGCTTTAACTTACTGGGAAGGACTGAGGCCTTTGGGATCACCCTGGCAGAGAGGTCCATGAAGGAGGGGGAGCTGAGGGAGCTTTTTATGAATCTTCTCATCCTCAGCATACACAATTAGGGAACTGTGAAAGTGGCTGGCAGCTACCACCTGCTTTAACCTGGCATTGAACATTCTTGTGTCCAGTTCAGCACTGAAATCTCTCAGAAGATCATCAGCAAAGCCAGGACTCCTAGAATCTTCTATCTCTTGAACTGCTGTGTCATCCCACTTACAAACAAATGGCACAGTGAGACCCTTACTGAAACAGAAATATATTGCTTGCGAAAATGAGAACTTTTTTTTTTCCATTTCTTTTTCTGCCTTAAGGTGAATGGAGGGCACATTAAAGATGCAAGATAGGTGACACAAAATTTCTTTAAATTATTCAGAAAGCAGGTATTGTTCAGTCAGCCCTGCTATCAGTCAGCGTGTAGTTGCCCACCTTGAGATTCCTGCCTACAAAATTCAAAGTCCCCTTTTCTGCCACCAGTTCTGGGAGAAGCTTGGTGTGCTAATAATCTGAAAACTGAGAAACAAAACTGGAGCCTTGAGCCCTCCTCTCCAAACCACTGTCTGTGTAAAGAGCAGAGGGTAGAGAGGGAAAGGGAGGATGTCCAAGAGCGACAGCAAGTGCAGGCATGGGGAAGCCCAGAGAGCAAAGGCAGCTCTGTGAGGAGCAGCACTGATTCAGAAGCAGACATCATGCTCGTGGTCCCTCCAGATGTCCCCATCTATGGCTGGCTTGCACCAGCAACAAACCTGCTGTCACTCATAGTTTCAGTTAAGGCCAGTGCAGAAGGAGGAGAGACCAGTGGCCCATGCACTGCCTTGTTGTTTGGTAAAGCAAATCTGCCATTAGTGCTGTCTTAACCCTTTCTTTTCCAGGGTCTGAGGCAGCCATAGCTGGGGTTTCACTGTGATCTGCTTTCCTGCTTAAACTCTCCCAGCACAATTCATTTCTGAGGTGTCTCCTGAATGGTGTTTTCATTTAGAGCAAAGGGCTGTGAACCAGGTGCGTGGAACAAGCAGCAAAAGAACCAACTCCCCACTTGCTCTGTCCCAGCCTGCCTTGGCTCTGGGGTGCCTCTCCTGTCCTTCAGCCCATGTGTGCCATTGCTGCAGGCAGACACACCTATGTGCTTACTTTTGTCCACTAGGGACCATGCTAAGATCAGCAACACCAGTGGTAGCAGATGTTAGCAAGCCTTTCTGCATCTTGACCTGGGCTGGTCATTAACTGACCACCAAGAAGAAAGAGGTTCCAAGATCTCTGCAGGGCACAAGTATCTCTGAGCTGGGATTTGGTGATCAGCACAGCTTTACTGAAAACAGCAGTGTCCTGTAGCATGCCTCACTGCCTCTCTTTGGATGCTATGCTTCGGTCTTGTTTCTTCTGCCCACCATCATCCCAGGTGCTGCTTACTTAGAAATTTATCTTCTGAGTCCCCACCACCTGCAGAGAGTGTTTTGCCTTTCAATGAGCTCCGTGTAGTCTGTGACTCGGTGCACACAAAGCACAGCTCGGTCCCTGCATCCCCCTCGCTCTCTTTATGCCACAGCTGCCTCGCAGAGTTTTAAGAACTTTCAGCTTCCAATCGCTACTTCCACTGAGTCCTGCGCCAGCCTCGGCTTGCGGCGGGGGCGGATGCTGCCGGTTCCTCTCGCTGCTCGCATCAGCCAGGAGAGCCACGGCACCTTCCATTCCCGGGAGGGATTTTCTCTTTAGTTTCAAAACAATGTGTGAAAGCCTGCTCTGCAGAAACAGTAGCCTCAGTAAGTTTAAGGATGACTGAAGCTGTTTCCTCTCCCAGGGAGGTTTAAGAACTACGGAGGGATGAATGGAGTTAGACCTATCGCTGCATTCCTAGCAGCCATCCTGTTACAGCCCTGAATAAAAGCAGGAACGGCATGTCTAGCCTAGGCTAATAAACCCTACGGAGTGCATGCCTAAAAGCACTACGAAACAGCCCTAAGTCAGCTGGAGAAAACTAATTTCAAGCATGGCTGTCTAGTGTGCCTGTCATTCCTATTATCCTTCCAAACTATTTCGGACATTTTGAGCAGCGAGTACTAAGCGATGAGTTAGCAGGGGTTGTGACATTAATGGTCCAAAAAGGTTTAAGCACCGGCAGGGAACGATGACAGCACTTAACAACCGGTGGCAGTTCGGAGGATTCCGCTGGATCTCTGTTTGCTAATAATTAGGCTTCGCCTCGGAGGAAGATGTGACAGCTATCGGAGGTAGGATTTGCGGGGGAAACAAAGGGAGCTGTTGCTGTTTGGTGCCCGCTGTTCGTGCTCGGCTCCCCGAGCGCGGCCAGGTGCGGCGGCAGCGCTGGGGAGGGGTTCCTGGGATGGGGGAGAGCCGGGGCTGGAAATGCCGTGGGTAGTGCTGTGGTTTATGGCAGAAATGCCCCGAGGACAAAGTGGCTCAAACCCCGCTGCCTGCTGAGTGTGCATTCCACGTTGTTCTTCCCGCGGAGTAAAATACATAGAGGTCATGCAAGAAAACACTTTACTCCTTTTCTAGCCAGCCAGCCCGGCTGTTTCTGAGATGGGAGAAGGGAGAGGGGGAAGATGCCCTAAAATGAAAGGGGAAGAGGAAAACTATGGAGCCCGTAAGATGAGGGAGACGAGCTATTAATGTGTAAAATGTGTCTGGAGTGCCACCGATGTCATTTGAAAGGGGGAAAACATTGGCGGGGGAAGGTGGTGGGAGGAATTTTCCGGGTGAGGGACTCTTTAGGTTATAACCTATTGCAAAAGAAGGCGTGATGTGTCCATCCATTTTGCATAATCAAAGCTTTCTCTGCACTGCTGGCATTGTTTTGCTGGACGAGAAATGTAGTTTCAGAGAGAAAAAGGCACAATTTCCTCCGGTGTCACTGCCAGCCCCCTGACACCCTCCTCCCCCTGAGAAACCAGTGTGGGGAAGGATGTACACAGCGTTTAAACAGGAAGGCTTCCCCTGGAAAAAGCTTGTTTCTTCCCAGCCAGAAGTCCAAGAGGTGATAGGCAAAGTTAGAAGCTTCTTGTACTTTTTTTATGATGTGCCTATTTAGCATCACTAGACAAGAAAATGTCCAAAAATCCGAGTCAGGTCTGTGTGGCCAGACAGGGCAGTGGGGTCTGCACGGGGTCCTGGGCAGGGCTGGAGTTCCTGGTTTTGAGTGTGTGTGACCCTCACCAGGATGAGCAGCAGGAACATAATGAATGAAAATCACATTTCCATGCATATGCAGAGCCCTTTATCCTTCGCTGTGTTTGATCTGAGTGTGATGTTCCCTGCGTTGATGAATTGTTTCAACTTGTTCATTAAAGTTTCATTTCCAAACAACAGAGGGACTTCAGAGTGAGTGGTATTTAGTAACAATAAAATGTTCTGCTTGTGGAAATGCTTCTCACAGGACCCATTAAAAATGCACGTAAAGAAGCTGAAAGTCATATCTTGCAGCAAGAGGTATGGAGTCACTTGCTGTGCTAAATTTTCAAATTAGGGCTATGATACCATTTTAAATCTACTTTCATGTGGATGCCACTGAGGATACTTTACAATACAGTTGCCAAAACCTCACAGCTTCAAGAATTCTGTTAGACTGATTGTTTTCATTAAATCTTCATCAGAAAAAGAATTCCTATATAGCATGGACTTACCAAGTAATTTGAATTTACACATCCTAACTAATGTTCTCTTTAAGGAGAACTTCAGTGTGTTATATTGCATTGTAAATAGGTTGTGATATAATTCTTTTTGAAACAAAACACCAATGACAATTTAACAACAAAAGTGCTTTCAGTCTAAGTGAATACTGGTTGTGCCAAAAAGAAGCAACATTGGATCAGAAATGGTAAGAATTCCTTTTAAGAAACATAAATATTCCCCATTTGAGCCAAGCAAGAACTTTTCAGTTAACTGCATTACTTTGCATTGCAAATTTGGGGGGAAATAATTTCAACCTGTGTTATGTACTCTACTGAGTACATAAAGATAACAGCGAAAACTTTCTTCCAAAGAAATTGTTGTAGCAGTTTGCAATATGGATCAAAGAGTTATTACACAGAGATACGAAATCTGTGCCAGAAATGAGCAATGCATGCAGAAATCAAGTATATGGTTTTTCCTCTCCATCTCGCTTTTGTCCAGAAGCTTAGACAGTTTTACTTTTTTTTTCTGCAGTGCCTCTCTGAGAGAAGGGTCTGAAAGGGTAAAACCATGAGGAGGTGGGAGACTGTGTTCAACCTGTGCCCAGACTTCTCTGGGAGACTTGGGCAAATCCCTCAGCATCTCTGGGAAGTGGGCAGTGCAACAAGGCTAATGTGGTAACGATGCAGTGGAAATACAGACTGTGGTGCTCAGGGAATGAGGCTGAACACAGGGCTCCAGACAGGGCAAAATGCAAAGCCCAATTGTGTAGCAGAAGGAGGTCAATGTTTCAGGCATTTTCAACTGTAAAATATGACACAAGGCAAATCCCCTGATCCAAAACTAAATCTGCTCTCAAAACTATCCCAGAAAAATTGGCCATTCAGAAAAACTTCTGCCAGGACCAAATACCCATCCTTCTGAGAGCCTGTCAGAAGTGACTCCAAATCTCCCATCATTCCATCAATGTGCAGCAGATAGTGAAGCAAACTACATCAGATTGATTCACTGTGCTGAGGAACGACTTCCCTGCTTTCTCCAGAAGCTCAATGAGTTCTTTTTGCCATGAATCTCACTTGCCCTTTCTGCTATGAATTGTCTGTGGAGGTCATGCAATTTTCTAATTTATTTATTTGATGTAATTTAGGGCTTT
This sequence comes from Urocynchramus pylzowi, assembly GCA_013397555.1. Lineage (NCBI taxonomy): Eukaryota > Metazoa > Chordata > Aves > Passeriformes > Fringillidae > Urocynchramus > Urocynchramus pylzowi. The sequence goes on from VZRH01001410.1 coordinate 1,725,619, forward strand.
CTTCAGCAAACAGCTCTTGGCTTACAGATCTTTTGGGAATGGCAAATGTTTGCAAATTCGTACTGTGTTGCTTGGTTCAGTCCTGTGGTGTTCCTTGATTAGCTGATTTGTGCAGCTAACTGGCAGAAAACGAATTGCAAATTTCACAACCAAGTGTTCTGTTTCATACTGGATTTCCATCACACTCAGTCAGGTTTAAAATTCACTTCTTGCAAGCAGTCATACCAGCAACACATAAGCACTGAAGTGCTCCCACCAGACAGATGTGAGAGCCAGGTTAAACAGCTTTCAATTTCATATGAATATTCATGAAAAGTGTTTGGATTCCTGCAGCTCTGTTAAAATGAATAGTCGGCATCATCCATCCTGCACTGCATGGGCCATTCTCTCACAGCACTTGCCATGTCCCCATGGTCTCCCCAACTCTCCAGAGTAAGTACACAGTGCCAGAGGAAACTTTTTGTGCAGCCAATTTAGAAGGAAAAAACACCACAATCGAAATTTCTAAATTTTCCACATTAAAATCTCTCCTGTTGTGCCTGTCTTGCACATGCTGTGACATGAAGACAGCCAACAGGGAGGACAGCAAGAGGGCATCAACAGTGAGGCACTGACTGCAGGAGAAAACACTGAAAGAGGGCAAAAATAAGGGTGACTGCAGGAGGAGGGATCAGTGGCACATGGAGCAGGTACAGAGGAGGTAGGGTGGGAACAGCAGGAATACCTAATATACAAATACAATTTTTAACAGTGAATCTAGTGAATTTGGGTCATTAACCTCAAGGTCTATGGTCTTACCAGACTCAGCCCATGGCAAGCCCTGGAGATGTTGCTCCCAATCCTTCCCTGTGCTCACCAAAATTGCCACCAAAAAGCAAAGGGGTGACAGAGTTTACTTTTTGTCATGTTAACATGCCAGGGAGATATGGAAGAGTTGTGAAAATGGCAGATGAGAAGAAAACTAACACCTGATATATGGTTTAAAAGCAGTCAAAACCAGTTGGGTGAAGAATTTCTGTCAAACGCATTTCCTCACAGACACAAAAATATTTCAGCTGTCAAAACACCAAGCTCTTTTACTCAGAAACAAACCAAGGGGAGAAGGTTATAAAACATGAATATATTTGCCTTTTGAGATATTTTTGCACTGTACTTATGTCATATAGGAGGAAACCTCATGTCTCCCACTGAGTGAGCTCTATTGTCCACGTACTTTATATAGAAAGTCTGGTGTGAGCTGAATCAACAGGGTTGCTAAGACTTCACAGAGGCAACCAGCAGTTACACCCCCATCAGATGGCCCCTTTTTACCTTTTCAGTGATTTCAAAGTCCAATGATCCTAGATATCCTTTTTTTTAATTCTAAAAATAGAAGTGAGCCTAAATTGCAAGTGCTGTGAGTCATACAGCAGAGTCACTACAGGCAACACACGTGTATTCATATTCTGTCAGGGCACACGTAACACCAGACTGATACTGCCTGGGGAGACTAAGAGGATGAGAAGAATTAGAGGAACTAAAATCTGAGCAAATACAGAGAATCTTTGCTAGGACAAAAATTGACTCAATGTAGTCTGGAATTAAATCCCAACTTGAAATTCCTCCTAGGTACTGTTAAACTCCTACTAATTCTTCAGATATAAGAAAGATATTTTTCTTAATACAAAGCTGTCCTGCTACCAGTAAATAACTTTCACCTCTGCTTCTGCCAAATGGGATTCCCCAGCCATTCACAGGTACCCAGCAATTTTGCCTGACTTCAGAGTTTTTATCCCACTCTGTGCCATTTTATTGTCCTGAATCAACCACTGCTAGAAGGGTTTTGAAGACCAGAGGAGCCAAAAGAGCATTTGTTCCACTTCCCCACTTCCCTTCCAGAGGCTCAGAGTGAAGTTTCTGCTTAAGCCCAAAGTGATTCATCTCTCCAAGGCTGCCATCCTGGTGGGACCTCTCCATGTAGCATTGTCCCTTTTATTCCAAAGAAGGGACAAGATAATTGCCTGCCTTAAAGAAGTGCTGCAGAAAACATCCCATATACTTGGCTAGGTTTTATTTGTAGGCAAGCTATTTTCCACCTCAGCAGAGTGGTACTCCTCACTGACAGCCATTAGTTATTTGCAAATTTAGTTAGGCATTATAAATGTCAGGCTCCTGGGTGCATAAATAATGTTTCAGAGTAGTAACCTGAAATAAGTCAAACTAGGAATGGTGAGAAGATCTGCAGTATGGTCCCTTTGGGACCTACTACCACTTCTAATTAATATCTGGTACTTAAAGCATCACAGCCCATGGTTAAATCAAAGTCAGAGGGAATAAAGGAATATTAAATCCTCTTGGAGACCTATGTCCAGGTGCTCCTCAGTGCAGCTGCCAAATATACTGACTCCCTGACCTCAGTCAGGAGTGTATTGGCTTTTTTGGGGGGACAGCTCAGGGAACCCATCAGCCCCACAAGGGGGGGCATTGCCCCTTGTTCTCTTGTTGACTTCTCATTCCCATCTAGCCACCCACTCCTGCACCTTCCAGGCTCTCCTGGCCCTCCAAGCTCATGGAACCTCCTGAAAATCGTGCTTTGGTCTTGACTCACGAGAGAGTCCACTTGGGAGTCAACAAACTCCAGAGCTGGTGCAGGAAAAGCAGGAGAAGAGCACAGGCAGGTGCAAGCACAGGGAGCAAGGAGCAGCCACAGTCCTGGCACAGCTGAACACCCCAGAATTGCTCTGCCTCAATGCCCTGGTGAGACTGCTACAGCACCAGGATCAGACAGCCACAGGCTGACCACAGCAATGTGTTGCAGAGCCCAGGACTGGCTGACTGAAGGGCAAAGAAGGACAGCAGTGTGTCTGCACTCACTGCTCTTTGATCCTCAGGGCCCATCTGGTTTTTGATGAGGCATTTTTAAGCTTATATGTGAAATTCCAGAGCTGCTGTTTTGGTGGTAGGGAAAGAATGGATTCTGCTGTGAAAACCAGTCTTTGTGGAGATGGTGTATGAAGGGCTGTTGTGGTTTGGCAAAGTTTACTGCTCTGGAAAATAAGAGTTTTGGAAAGAAAGTCTGAGAGGAAAGCGTCACATTAACTAGGACATCTTTTTATTCCTTCAACAAAGAATATAAAGTTCAAGGCTTAGGGAGCAATAACCCAAGGAGGGAACAAAGGAAGTTCATTTGTAACCATAGCCCTTTATTAACTGGAGAATATGCAAATGAAAGGTTTCTTGACTCTTGAAAACCACTCCCAGTGATGCCTCAGGGTATATAAAAAAATTCTGATGAATTCCCCCTTTTTGTTTGCTTCCATATAGCAAAAGAAGTTGATCTGGGTGTCACTCTGCCCTTTAAAAGCTCGTCTGCTCTCCTAATTATTAATTGCATGAAACACATATTCCCCCATCTTGCTAAAAGCATCAGGGGACAAACTCTCTGGATATGAAATATCCCAAGAAGTCCAAAGCAAGATTTCTTTTGGTCGAGTTTAATTAAGATGATCCAGTATTTTGTGTGCAGCTGATTTGGAAGGATTTTGTCACAGGTAAACAAGCTTTGGGAAAAAAAATTGCTTTTATCTCCCCTTTCTTTCTGTTTTAGTCATATTTCAAGTGGATTAGTATAATCTTTCCTCGGCCAAACTCCACAGCCAGTCTATTCCATCATTGTTCTAATTTTATGAAAGGAAATGACTGAAAGCAATTAATTAAAAAACTCTTCAGAGATGCATATGTGGATGTGCTTTTTCACTAGAAACTCGGAAAAACTCTGCATTTTGAAACAATTTATCTGGTGCATTAAGCATGATCAGGATGTCTTTGTTAGGTGCACCTACCTTTTGAAATTTCCCCACATAAATATGCTCATTGTGTAAAGATATCTGCAGTAACAGCTCAGTCAGAGAGGAGCCCTGTTAAAGAAGTTTGAGTATCAGGTGGGTTTTAATTTTATTTTTTCCTGTGTGATAAAGTTGATTTATTTCAAGTGAGGAGTCTTTCTCTGCTGGGACCTGAGCTGTCAAAAGCCATCACTGAACCTGCAAAATTCTGTCATAAAACCAGAAGCCCAAACTCTGCTCCAGAACCATCAGAGTTCAGGGAAAATCCCCAGTAATTGACAAGTGAGGTTTGCTTAGCAAAGATATTCTGCCAGACTGAGCCATTATTTTGTGCACACACAGGCACCCACCTGGGGGCCAGTGCTAACACAAAGAGTAAACTCCATTGATATGAGTGAATTCATCATCACTAAGATGACACAAGTGGCTTCACACTAAAACCTTGGACTAGGCTATTCACAAACCCTTCACATCCATCAAAAAGGCAAATTCCCACGTTGCAAAGTGTATTTGATTTCTGTGGAATCAAATAATACCTCTAAATTTCCTTGAATGCAGTGTTGAGGGATAAGTCAGAGCTCTTGACCCCAAAGCTGTGCCTGCCTTAGTAAAACACCTGAGCTGTGAATGCAGATAAGTGCTGGCATCCAGAGCCAGGTGCAGAGGTTCTCCTGGCAGGGCAGGAAGAAGTTTCCTCTGCAGAGGTGCTCCTGCTCATCCACAGAGTCAATGCAGCAGCCCTGCTCATTTAAACTTCCTTTAAGCAGTTTAAATATTCCTAGGGAGGTTCCTAGAAGATTTAACATACCCTGCTTCTTTCATTGGGAAAATTTGAAGAAAAGGTATTTTCCGCCCTTCTTTGCTTTTCAGTTCATTTATACCCTTTTCAGCCTCCATGAAAACATGCTGTTTGTCTACCCTTTCCACTCTCCATTCTCTTGTCTCTATTTAAAACCCTCACATACCACAGCCTGCTGGTCACTAGCCAGGTATCCAGATGGTATTTCTGCACCACATTGATAGGTGCCTTAGAAATAGCAGGGAGAGAGGGGAGAAAAATATCACTGAAGACTTCAGATGCTCTTTTTGATAAATGGCAATTGTAGATCTAATTAGCCAGTTCCATCCTTTTGAGAAGCTGGGGAAACAACAACAGTTGCAATCCCACAGAGCAAACACACCAGGACATGTCTCTCACTGTCAGGTTTTAGCTTTCCCCTCAGAGCAGTGTCAGACAATGTCCATCTGTCCATCCTTCTTCAGTGAGAGACACCAGGTTCTGTCAGGGCTTGAAGGTTTGTCTCAGAGCCCATCACCCTCCTGCCTCAGCACCACTGCACTGTGTCAACTACTTTTATACAGACAACTGGTTTCCAGAATAAAGAGCAAACAGTGCTCACCTTAATTGCATGAGCATCCCTCTGGCAGTAATCAGGCTAATTGCTTCAGTCAGGCCAGCAGGGCTTGGCTCTAAATCAACCACCAAAATGATTATAGCATAAGTGCAGGAGTTCCTTCACAACTCCAAGGCCCACTTGTTAAACATTATTTACACCTCAGAAACACTGTTTCTCTCTTCCATTTTATCAGGAGGAAGGTAGAAAGGTGCCAGAAACACCTGTGGGAGTGGGGGGCTGAGCCCACCCCAAATGCAATGAGAGGGAGACAGGTCTCCTTCCCCTTTGCTGAAGTGCCATGAGAAGTGTGCCCTGGGGAGCTCCCAGCTGCATCATGTCTGGGAATCCCAACATTCCTCCCAGGAATGGCACAAAACTGCAGAGCAACCTGCCAAGAAGGGAACCTGAGCCTACTGTAGCTGCATGTTTGACTTACACCTTAAAGCATGAGACAGCATATCCTTGAAAATATTCGCTTGCCCGGTATAATGGATAGATGCTCTCTTTACCTGCAGAAATTTCTAGGGGTTGTCTAAAATCCTATTAAGCAATTGGTGTGCATCCTGTGGTAAATATTTTAGCATAATACAGAAGTTCCAGCAGATTCATTTCAGCAGTTAGTGCTGGAGGGGACAGGGAGTGAAAATCCCCAGAGCCAGCTGGTACACTGTGCTGGACATTCCCAAACCAAGGGACCTGGACAAGGACCTGACTGGAAAGGCTTAAAAACCCATTTTAAGATAGAACCAGCTTTTGAGGGTGAGATCTTCAGTCTGTGTTTTAGAGAGCTGTGCCCTTTAAAATAGGATTTTGGTCCCTTTTGGCTGCTCCCACAACCCCCAGTCTGAGGAAGAGCCCAGGCTGGGCTGCAGGTTTTGGCCTGTCCCCAGTGTAGAATGTGACCCCATCTGGAGCAGGAACTGCTACTCCTGTCCCCTGAGCTCTGGGGTTCTGAATTAAAATCCCTATGGTTTATAGAGTTCAGGGGCCCTGAGGGTTAGGGTGGAGGTGAGCAAGGGGATAGAGGGACCACGTTCAGCACCTACAAGCTGCCTTGGTCCTGCTGAGCTGCTCAAATCTCCTAGTGCAGCTAAAGCTGTTTTCTAAGCAGTTCCAGGCTGCTGCCTTTCCTCTTACAAAAATCTTTACACGTCTCTAATCATTTTTACTGTCAATCTCTGCACTCTTTTTATAACCATTTAAGACTTTATGAGATAGGATGACCAGAAATGAAAAAAGATTCTGAGGATAGAGCATGCAATTGATTTATGTTAATGGCACTGTAATAATATTTTCAGTGTTTGATTTCTTTTTCATTCTGTACACAGCTAAAATGATGATTACTTTTCTATACATCTTTCATTTATTGAACCACCACTTACTTTGGGCTCCACAAATTTGTTCTCAGGTCTGTTTCCAAAGCAGTTAAAATATAATTAATTTAAAATCTGCCAACACATAAGAAGTTGAGGTGATTCTCTCCAATCAATCTTACTAGAATTCATCAATGAATTTCACCAGCTGTCATGCTTCTTGTGCATTTGTCTTTGTAAAGCTCCTCTGACTTCACCAGCTTTGACACGCTTAACAACTGTTAATGCTAAAAAAAACTCCCACTCTGTAATTTCTATTGAACCACATCATCAGCCTTAGAAGTCCCCCAGATGAGCATGAATAAATATCACAGTCACCTGTGACAGCATCTTTAATGATTTTAACATTTTTTACACTGGTAACTTTCATCTCTTATGCATAAGTCAGAGATACAAAACTGAAGTGTGCCAAGATATGTTGGAGTTTATAAAAGAAATCAGAGAATAAATGTTGTTGCTTAATTTTGCTTTCATAATAGATTCTGTCTTGAAATATTAGGTGTCAAATCACCTTACCCTAAAAGGATTAGAATATGAAAAGCACCTCTCAGTGATGGGGGAATAAACCCTGACTACTTTTGTGATGGAGTTTGATAACCCAACAGAAGGGATTATACAGGACAGTGTCAACAATAGCCAGAGACTGAGCACAAATAGGATTTTGATCTTGTTTGTCAGCTAAAGATGAACAAAACCCAGCCCAATTCCCATCTCAAAGTTGATACAAAATCCAACACAAGTATTTCATCAGCGGCCTGACAAAGCCACTTGCCTTTCTTCTATTTATTCCAAGGTGGTTGTGGCCCTGCCTTATTCTAAATGGTGGGAGACAGAAACACAGTATCACAAATTTGGGATCTGTTGGAAGCTGGAAACACCAACAATAAAAACATTTTATCTTCAAAGTGTTGCCAGAATTAAGGGCTACATTTTTCGAAGCAGCTGATCATCAAGAGTGCCTTCAGACCTCCCTGGGAAACAACTGAGAGCAGGGCACTGGTCTTTCATTCCCAGCCTACAAAGCAACTCACAGCCTTCACACCTTCCCTGAGGCTACAAAACAGGCGAGATGTGGGCAAGTGATTTCATGTTAAGGGATTTCACAGTTGCAAATGGTGTCACACAAACCTGTTCTGTAGGTGTCACCTAATATCCAAAGTCTCTATTTTTTGGGATGAAGCACTGGCACCATGAACTGCTGCAGGCACAGGAGCCCATCCCCAGCACGAGGCCTGAACGTGCTCAGCTGGTGAGGCTGTGCAGCAGCTCTGGCATGCCTTCATGCATGATACATAACACAGAGGAGTTACCCAAATAACAAGTACAATTTTAGCTAATTGCCATATTTATTATTAATGTGTGTGACATGGTAGCCAATTAAAGCCTCGTGTTGAGCCAGGTGGAAGACAAACATGGAGCCATAAAGATCAATTAAATGCATTTAGAAGGTTGCACATGAGTGCAACATGCAGCCCAAGAAGGTGCTGGGCCATGAGCCAGTGTGGTGTGTGAACAGGGGGGGCTGCACAGACCCCAGCACCTCAACATCTCACACACACACATCCTCTCTGCCTGCCTCAGTGTCCTGGAGGAGGATTTCTGAACTCTTTGGTGTGAGCAGCAGAGAGGAATGAAAGATTGGGACAGCAGCAGCTGCAAATGAATTGCTGTATCACAGGTACTGAATGATGATTTTTGCAGCTCTCAGAGGCTGGATGGGTGATAAGTAATGCCCTGGGGTGGAGAGAGGGAGAGCAAAGATGGGCCAGGAAAGTGAAAGGCAGGGGGATAATGAATTAGAGACCACACCATTCTCTAGCTCTTCCTCTCTGGCAATTTTTTTCTGGGTTGTGTGTTTACAGCATCACAGTAACAGGATGTTACCATCAGCTTTTCTTTCAAAGAGCTGGTTACCTGCCAGTAACTTGCACTGTATAATAGCACAAATACAGCAGAATGGCATTTTCATTCATGAGATTTCATAGTAACTGCAGAAACAAACCTTCCCTCTCTGAAGCAGTGGCTGCCTTTCAGATTCTCAAGCTCTCATTTCCCAGGATAGCACTTTTTCCTTATTTCTTCTTATGTGTTTTTTTCATATGTTATATTTCTGGCTTTCATGTGCACATGATGAGGAAACGTTGCTTATCCAAATGGAGTTCCTTTTTCTAATTCATCTTTTTAATCTATAACTTATTTATTGCCAGACATGAAAAAACAGCTACAAGTTATATGACAGCATCTCCCCAGCTCCTGAGATTTCAGATGTGTCTTGTGCTGTGGCATCTCTTTCACTAAATTTGTGTGAATAAGATGGAATATGTGTTGCAAAAGAAGTGTTTTATCATAAATTAACCCTCATTTCTTCATTCAGATTCTAGAGATACTGTCAAATTACTTCACTTTCTGCTATCTCCTGGTTGTCTTTACTATCTATCCTCGCAATTGAAAAATCAAACTAACAGGCTGTTATATGTGAAAAGTGTTTTTTACTGTAAGAAAATGAAACATAAAAATAAATGCTGAAACCAATAAACTTCAGAAGAAGCAAAGCTACAGCTGTCATCCTTATCATCAAGAATGGCAGCAGCATCACAGCTAAAAATGAAAATCCTCAAATTCAATGTTCCCCTATGCCAGGTGCTGACTGCACCAGCCCACAGGAAGAACTGACCCCTCCTCAGTGAAGGGTGTGTGTTTCAGCTGAAAAGGTGTCAGTAGAGGGATTGTATTTTCTTATTTGAAAGCAGATTAACAAAGACACAGAAAAATTGCCTGTATTGTACCAAAACACATAGGAAGCCTGAAACAAAGTTAGCAGTCTCCCAAACCCCAGCACAATGACTAAACCCCAGTTGAAGTTTCCTATATTCATGGAATCATGCCCATTTTTGCTTTATTCTCCTGGGTCAGTGCACCTGGTGTAAGAGCTGCCACCCAAGTAAGACAAATGCTCTGCCTAGATGCAATCCTGCCTTCAAAGCCAGCCACAACAGCCTTCTGAGGAAGCTACAAGAAATTCCTTAATTGGTAAACACAGGATAATCTATGCCAACAGTGGTGGTACCCCGACAGAGATTAACTTTAAGCCTTGAAGCATGAATTTCTACGGAGTTCCAAAATTTAATTTGTTAGTGCTAAATATTATTACCCAAAGCACTCTCACAGCTCGCAGATGTGTCCATTCCACCTCAGGAATTGCACTCCCATGCTGAACCATTCTGTCACCTATTTAATTAGCACAATTATTTGTGATGGACATAAGAGGATCACGTGAAACCCAGAGGTTTGCTGGTTAATTAGTACCACAGGTTAATGAAGGAGGAGAATGGAGAGGAGCACTCAGATTTTTGACTGGTCCCAGTATTCACAAGTGAGATTATAGAGGAAGGTAAATAACACTGAAATGCTGCCAGCCTCGTTTCCCTGGATTTCTGAATTGCTTCCCCTTTGCTGTTGCCGTGCCAAGCTTTGAATTGCTTTGTGCCCAACTTCATGTAAACAAATTTGCAGAAAATTCATTTCAAAGTCTGACTTAAAACTAATACAAGCAACAACTGAACGTGAAAATAGTGTGTTTGAGCAGTTGGGCTATGGCTGCTCTTTCTGTGATCACTTAAATGTGGAAGAGAAACAATAAAGCCAGATTTGCTTTTATCTCATCACAACTAAGCCCTGGATTTTGCGTAAACAGATACCAAATGCACCTAACCTCTTAATCAGCTTTTTTTTCTTTTCTTTTTTTTTTTTTTC
>VZRH01001410.1:1735997-1788972 GCA_013397555.1 Urocynchramus pylzowi
TTTTTTTTTTGTTCAAGCACACAAAACAAAGCCTAGCTTTGGGGTAGGAAGAAAGGGAAAACTTTGTTGTGTCCTTATGGGAATATTTGAACTCTCTTTTCAAGGGTGATTTTTTTCCCATTACAGCTCCCAGAACCTACTTAATGCTGCAGTGGAGATGAGCTGCATCAGGCAGCTGAAGGAGATCTGTGACAACAAACCCATGTGGAAAACCCATTATTTTTGTATGCACATTTATAAACTTTTTATCAAACTGGTGGGAACCAAAACATTTGTTTTCCCCCAAGTAACTAAATTTACAAGGATGCCCAAAGCAATTCAGTGCTGAGCAGAGGAGAAGAGGTGTGCAGGTGGTGTCTGGCCACAGGCAGCAGGAGCAGCTCCTTGGGCATCCCACCACAGCTGTTCCCACTGGGGCCATCACCTCCTGGGGAGAGGTGAGGCTGGCCAGGAAGCTGCAGGCAATTAGAGGTAATTAACCCAGCTGGAAATCCATTCCAGGCTGCTATTAGTGACACAGGAAGGGGAAGGAAGGGGACCATGAGCCCAGACTCTGTGGTTCTCTGTCTTGAGTGACAGAAATATCAGTGGGAGCATCTTTCCCTTTCCTGTGCTAAGAAACCCCCCCCCCCCGGGTGGGAGTCACCCACCCTGTTGCCCTCACCTGTCCTTACCACTCCCTCTCCAGCTATCCCCAAATAAATGCCCCAGCTCATCCTTTGCCCCCTCTGCTGCCCCCATGGTCTCACCAGGAGGTCTCCTCCACCCCAAGCCCAGGCTGTGATGAGTGTTCACTGGACAAGAAAAAGAAGGGAATGGCCAAGACCATGAACATGCTTTCCCTTAGGTGCCTCATTAGAGACATACAGATGTAAAATAAAAGTGAAAATGAGGCAAGGATTGAGGCAGAACTGAAGGACACCCTGTCCAAGGGGAGGCAGGGACAGCTCCCAGCCACATTCCACAGATCTCAGAGAGTGCAGCACTTCCAAAACCATTTCCCTTCCACTGCCCAGCATGAAACAAAGCTGTATGTCATTTACCCCAATGGCAGCTGCAGCTTATTTGGGGACAACCCAATTTTTCAGATTTGCAATTTCATTCATGGGCATTTAGCTGTTCTGTAAACAGGTAACAAGTTCAGGTCAGAGCAGGGCAGCTTCCTTCCCTCAGTAAAACTCTCCTTGCAGTGAACTCACTCTTGGCCTGAGAGCAGCCTTGGCAGAGGGGCTCCAGAGGCAGTAACTCAGTTATCTCTGCCCTACAAGATGCACAGAACTCCCCAAAAGTCGTGCTTTTTTGTTCAAGAGAACAAAGACCGCACAACTCCCTTCCTCTCAGGGAGTAATTTGACCCTGCTATACAGCCTTTTGAAAGCAACAAACCATCCAAGCAAATCCTCAGAAAAGCCTTTTCCAGCTTCTCCTTCACTGTTAGACGTGTGAGCAGCACGACTCAGCTGCCAGCAGGGGCTGGCTGGGCTCTGCCTTGCCCCCAGCACTGCTCTCACTCGGGCTGGGATGGAGCCCAGCTGAGGAGCCAGGGCTGCCCTGCACTGGCCTCTTGTCACAACCCAGCTCCCTGTGGTTTTGCCACAGCAATTGCTCTGCACTCCAGCAGGTAATGACTGTGGGAAGTGCAATCCATGGCCCTTCTGCCAGGCAAGCCCTGGTCAGTGCCACAGCCAGCCAAGCACTCTGCCAGCTCCTGCTCAGCTGTAACTCACCCTGGCACACACTTCCAGAGACATGGGAAAAGGCAGATCACTTGGGTAGAATTACCCCTCTCTCCTTCCTTCCCCTTTTCCCTCCTTGTGTCCTTCCCTTGAGCACAGTGAGTGATCTTTAGCAACGTGCCCCAGGAAGGAGGGTGGACATTTATAGTGCCACTCAAGGTAAGTTAAGGCCTTTAATCTTTGAGAACAATCTGCCTCACCAGCTGTTCACTATCAGAGTTTGCTCCAGCTAAGATTCTCCAGCATCTAAATGTCTAAAAAATGCAGTGCACTTAAGACCTGCTCTTTTGCTCTCATTAATCCCAGCTAGCAGTGGAATATACAAATATTTGCAGTCCCTCCAAAGTTTCAGAGAAGGTGATAAAGCACAGAGCACAAGCCCACAGGGCAAGCAAAGTCTAAGGACCAAATAAAACCCAAACCCCACTTTTAGGCAGTACTATGTCAATACATAGAACACAGATGCAGAGGATGGGTCTGGGCAGTCAAATATTTCCTCTTTTTTGGGCAGCAGCCTTTCCTGCCCAGCCAGCACCATGAAGCTGACCAGCAAGGAGCACAAAACAAGTCCCTAGTGCTGAGGCTGTCCATACAAGAAAAATTGCAAATACAGAACAGCCAGAAAATGGAATTGACAGCATGAAAATGTCAATTCAGAACTCAGTGGGGGAAAAAAACGTGTAAATCGTTCATTTTTAAGGACGTGAGTAGTCTCACTAAGAAGTACATTTAAAGTTAAATTATCTTGACTACAGCAGAGAAAGGTCAGTTAATCCTTTTACTTGGAACACATAACTATTCCCTAGGATGTATTTTTTTTTTTGTTCCATGCAAGTTTTCTGTATCAGAGGGGTCCCAGTCTTCAACACAATTAAAAGTTATTGAATTTTCATTTGCACTGCTGCTTTGTTCTCATCTTGCTGGAGTAAATGCAGTTTTCAGCCCCTCTCCCCCACAGTATTAATTTTTCCATTGGCTTTATGGAAGTCATCAATTTACTGCCTGGCTTTTCCCATGATTTAAAAGCATCATCTCAGTAACATTGTTATCTACCAGCCATATTTCACAGATATTGGGAAAGTGGTTTATACTGATATCTTACTTAGCATCTGCCTGACAGGACAATTGCAGGGAAATATTGCCAGAGATATAAGGCCATTTTGTGATAAATAATGAGCTTTAAAGCTTAACAGGTTGTTTTCTTCAGAAGAAATCATAGCAGTTCTCCTAAGCACAAAATAGCCACTTACCATACAAAGGCTGGGAAGGAAAGTGCCCCTTAATGCACTGAATAAATCCCAGAGGGTGACCAAGCAACAGCTTAGTTCTGACCTGAAGGTTTTCATGGCTTCTTGAATTATCTAATTTGCCTGAAGTGAGTGACTGCTTCTGGGAGTATATGTTAGCTAATAATGCATTCTAGAGTTATTAAGGTTTATCATGTAAATCTTTATTTGAATGCTTTTAAAATGCATATTACTTTCTTGATAAACTGTGATGGCTCCTTAGGAGCCATTAATACAAATTAGGGTGCATACCAGATGTAGTAGAAGGCCTTATGAAAAGTACTGATTCCACATGCAGAGTAATCAGCTTCTAAATTATATTAAATACTGCAGCTGTAATGTTTTTTTCCCCAGTCTCAGGGATCAAATCACTTCTTAAAAAATGTTTTTTACTAAATTCATTTCCTCAGATAAAAGCCCAGTTTTCAGTTGTGAAGCCAGGAGGTGAGAAGTTAGAGACTGACAAATTGCAGGGAGGGGAGGAGAAGCTCCTTTCATTTGTACCAGTTAGAATTCCCCAGATACTGTTCATAAATAATTTCCATAATCTCAAATATGTATTGCTTTTGATCAGAAACCCTCCAATGTACATGCAGAGCAGACTTTCCTGGTTATTATTCTTACCTCCAGGTCCCTGTATTTTGTGCCTTTTTACAACTCAGCTACCTCAGCCCTGCACAGCGAGTTCACTGTGATAAATTTTCCATAGTCATAGTGGGCTTAGGTTTATTCACCACACCACAGCACTGTTGCAAACATCATCCCCACATGGAAAACTCTACCCTGACGTATGCTAAATGAATAGGATGATAGGAAGAAAAGTTGCATTGACTTCAGCTAGAGTCAGGGCAAATCACAGCATCTCACCTTGGCCCCCTTCGAGCTCCTCCAAGGCAAAATGAGGTTTTGAGCCAGGCACACTCTGCAAGGCAAAACCAGGGGCTGTGGAAACAAGAGAATTTCTGGGGGAATGGTGTAAACACTAGCTCAGCTATAACTACAGATGGCTTGTCTAGGGGAGATATTTGCCATGAAACAAGAAAAAGAGAAAAAATCTGAGTAAAAGTCCCAGGATCTGCCCCATGCTGGATAAAGTGGCCTTGTAATCACTGTGAGTGGCACATGACCTTCAGAGACTGGTTGGCACAGGTGGTGTCAAGGGAGGATGGGTTCATTTGTGTGTTGTGACAGACAGAAAAACTGGGTAAAATTCCCTTCATACAGGAAAAAGACTGGAGGATAGGTCCTATTTTGCTTTTCTAATGGAAAAGCCCCCAGAGACAGAAGCTTCCTCGCAGCTCCATTCCTGCACCCTGTGCTCCCATGGCAAGCATCTCTCCTGCCTGGGTATGGGGCAATGTCACTTTGCAAACATCCTCAAGGGCTTGCAAAATATTGCTGGGATCAAACTAGGCATGAGAAATGGTCAAGAGAGGAACAGGGAGAGCTTCTGTAGGCACTTGGGGAGCCATAAGGTGCTGCAGCACTCACCTACCCTGTACGGTCAGCTAAACTCAGCAGGGGCTACAAACCCAGGGAGAAATCTCTTTCTATATGGCAAAGACTGCTTTCTGATCACCACTTACAAGTTTTGCAAGCTTCTGTAGTGTCACAACTTGGTACCAATTATGCATTTGAAGAACTTGCTGGAAAAAAAGCTGTTGGCATTCCCTGACATATTTCTGCTCATTAGGTTGCAACAGGTAGCAGGGGACTATGGGAAGAGGGTTTGTTTATGTGTTAAATCTGCAAGTATCTATCTACAAAGTCCTTTATTCATCAGTGATATATCATGCTGCTGTTGAGCACATCCTGTACACACAGATATATCTTCTTGACAGACTAAGACAGGCAAGATTTGGAGAGAAATTCTGCTTTTTAAAAACAACCTCAAGCAAACTGCCCATATCAGATTCAGCTTCCTTTGTTTATGTTTTTGAGCCCCATCTCCATCATTGTCACATTCCTACTGAAACCTTGTGGTTTCAGACTTTGGCAAGTTCTGTTGAAAGATAATTGAAACGCATTAAAACCTTTTTCAATGGCTCCTTATTTCATCACGGATCAAGTGAGACTCTCTGAAGGATTATTTTCCTCCCCTGCAGCTCTTGCCTCTATTATTCTCTTTCCTATAATGAACCTACGTGGTCCAAGTTCAAACTTTTACCTTTTCACACCCTTTGCACAAAACAAGTTTGGTTTTACTATGGCAACCATGCGTCAAAGGTAGGATTTTTTCTCTGTCTCTAGAGAGAGAAGTCTCCAAACTTCTGCTTCTCTCTCCTTTAAGCAAAGATTGAAATAGATGCAGCAGCAAGGCTTGTAAGATCCAGTTCCCACAGATGCTGGTGTGAATTGTTTCTGTGTTTATGAGGAGCATTGGACAGAGGAGGCAGATGCAGTGTCAGATTAGCTCTGCTCCTCTCCCAGGTGTGGGGTGGATGGCTCTGGATGTGCTCCAGGCACAGGGGCACTCGACAAATGCTGTCACAACAATGCTGCACTTTCATTCTGTGAGCAGCAGTGTGAGGCACCAGCTCCCTTGTTGCTCCTTGCACAGTAAGGAGCAGCACTATGGAAGATTATAGCTCAGTTGGGGAGTATAGAGAAGGTGATAATTTATATGATAATGCCCAATAATAATATGTGTTCATTTGTTCCCATAAATGCTGAGACACCCTCAGAGTTTGTCACTTTCTGCACAATTGTGACACTACACATTCACACACTAAGGCTTTCAGCTGCCAGCACATGTTGGCATTTCTGGGTTTTTTCTGTTAAACTGAGCAAGCATTTGATCAGTGCTCCATTAAGCCAGGCCTAGGAGGTGGCTCTGGCACAGGATGCTCCTGTTGCTGCCACATCCAGTGGCTCCAGTCACAGGCATGCTGCCTGTGCTCAGAGCAGGCACGGGGCTGTGTGAGGCAGGCAGCTGTAGGCAAACACTGCAGGGCTGTAAAATTAACACCTAAGTGGTGGGGAGAGTGTGAGAGCTAAAAATACTCACTGCCAAATTTGGAGCTTGCATTAGGCAGATCTTGTGTCATTTCTTAGCCCGGCTCCAGGCTATCTCCTCCCAGCATCTGAGCCAGCCCTGCTCAGCCACTGCCCTGACAGCTTAGGAATGGTCACTGATACTGCTTTTTGTGGTTCCCTCAAAGGGAGCTGGCAGAGGAGCAGCACAGCTCCAAACCTCTGGGGAAGTGCAAGCCAGAGGCCTGATAGGCACTTTTCCACCTTGCTTTCCAGATCTCCCCAGGCAGATCAGCAGCAGACTGGAAGCATTCAAGTCCCACTTCCACACAGCTCCAAGAGGGTGGGAGCACTGGAGAAAGCAGCAGAGGGAGAATTACCCTGCAACACATCTAAGATAATTACAATTTAATATATCCTATTTTATTACCATTTATTTACCGTTTATATTACCATTTTATTACCAATTATATTACCATTAATATATGCTAGAGAGACTCAGAGCTGTGTGCAATGGGCTTTGCTCTCCCAAGAACACTTCCTTTAAAATGGATTTTGTGACTATGAGAGGGCAGACAGGTTCTCCCAGTGTATCACACTGGGACTGCTCTCAACCACAGCAGAGAGCAAAGAGGGGTACAAATTCAAGTATAAGCAGCAGGCAAAAACTAAGTTTCATACAGAGGAGTATTCAAAGAACAGTATGTTAGGGAAGCATTTAGTTTCCTTTTTCTGCAGCACTGCTGTGCCTGTCATTTAAAATTTTTGAGAGATGGAGTTAAATTTACAAGCAGCAAGGACATAGGAAAAGTTGATAATAGCCATGGGCTCAGTCCATAGGGATTGATCCCGCCAGTGATTGAGCTGCTTTCCATTAAAAGGCTGACAGCAATGCTGGGTGTTTGATTTACCCTTCCAATAGCAGGATTTTTTTATCCAAACTTCCTCTCTGTCTTCCCGAGGACTAATTAGAATATCTTTCCATACCTCTTTTTTTCCTTGATTACTGTAGAAATCCACAACAACATTAATGTGTAGCAATACACTAATCAAGCAGATGCAAAAATTTCTTGAGCAGACAGTCACAGTGACCACAGCATCCCAGGGGGATTTCTGATATGACTATGAAGCCAAAGAGGTTTTTTTTTGCACAGTTTTAGAGCTCCTGGAAATGATCTTAAGACATAAAAAAAATTCTACAGACCTGCTAGTCACAGCAGTGCCTGGCAGCCTGCATTGATTTTCCTGAGTGGGTGAACTTTATTTCCAGAAGTGCTCACACAGAGCCAGGTTGCTGCAATAGTCCCTGAGGAGATGGCCTTTCAGGAGGGTAAAACACTGTCCCTATATATTACACACAGCTTTCCCCCACCTCAGACCTCTCCAGGCTGCATTCCCATCCCCAGAAAGTCTGGTTTTATCAATCCATCTGAGGTATTTCAACTCCTCTGACCCAATACCAGTCAATTCACTAACTAAGAGGTTTTCAATTCACAAAATCACAGAGTATTCTGAATTGGAAGGGACCCCCAAGGATCACCCAGCTCTTAGATAACTGGCTTCCCCTCAAGCTAAAAATCAAAAGTTGATCAACTATTTGTTTAAAACAAAACACCAAAATTCTGTTAGAGTTTCCCTGGGGTTTCACAGGACCTTCTTTAGAGCTGTCACTTATCAGAGTTCATCTAGGCACCTCCAAAGCAGCATGTCCTCCAGCAGCAGCTCACCAGGGGTCACCCCAGCTGACCACAGCCACATCTGCAGTGCTTGGGCTGGGAGAGGATCCCAGCCCCCACCAGGGATAGATCCCCACACCAGGATCTGAGCTCAAACCACACAATGAGCTGCAGCACTGAAGGGAGGGAGGCAGGCTGGAGTCACAGACTTCTGTCCAAGAACACCTCCTGCACCTGGAGGTTTGCTGCAGTCCCCTCCTTTGTTGCAATCAGCGCAGGGAAATCATGGAAAACAGATCACTGAGGGACAAGGAATGAGTGGAGCCCATGAAAAATTGGGACCAGGCATCTCTGTGAGAAAACCAATGCAGAGATTAGCACTGGGCACTCCAGCCTCAGCAATCTCAGATGATCTATGACTGGAGTCTGGCGTGCGAGGCAGCCAGCCAGGAAGGGGAAATCATTTCAGCTCAGGGTTATTTCTATTTTTAACCTTTCTGTGCTTATTTCTGCCTTTCAAACAAAATGCAGTGCAGACAACTACCTGTGCACTGAATTGCAGAGGTAACTGGGGTGGTTTCAGATGCAGGTGAAGCTGCAGAAGGAGACATTTCTTAAGTGGGAAAAGCCAGTGATAACCAAGGAAATTAAATCACTTTTACCCACCTGGTAAATCCCCCTCTGTGACAAATTAGCAATAGGTTATAAACCCCAGAGGTGTGTTAGGAAGCCTACATTCCATCCAATCATTTTCAGGTCAACTCTTAGAGATTCACATAAGGAAATGTTTTATTGGCCAAGCATAAATATTTCTCCCTCCAATTTTTTAACAATGTTATTCCTGACCAAGGAATAGCAGGCAAATAAAGCAGCTACCCTCTTATCCAGGGGAGAGGGTTCACCCAGGCTCCTTACTGCAGACAGCTACATTGTAGGCAGTAGTTAGCAGTAATGAATAATTAATGAATAAATAATGTATTTGTGTCTCAATACCCCAAGGTCTTTGGGCACCTTCACAGAAAATAATTAAAACAATAGATTACAAATAAGATGACAAGTCCCCAGGCAAGTGGATGTACATAAACCCACAGCAATGTAAAAACAGAGAGGACGTGAAGGCAGGAGCTTACAAGTTCTTGTGCTTTGTTCTACAGAGCTCACAGCTCCTAATGGTGCACTGTGCCCTACCCTGGGATGAGGAGAAACCAAAACCAAAGGCAAATAGCAGCCCTAGCAAGAAACATTCACAAGCCTTGCTGCCAAGCCCATCTAAACATTAGAGAATGATAGCTGGGAAGGAAAGCACAGGTTTCCAGGTTTCAGAGGTGCCTGAATCCATGAGTGCAACCAGTGTGAGATGCAAGTAGTTCCTGACCATGTCTCCTGTGAGGACCTTTTTCAGCCAATCCTCCAAGAATTCAAATGGTTTGGGGAGTGCAGAGAGCAATTCCTGAGTATTCCCAGCTTTGTGCCTCTTACACAGACCAGTGCATGAATTATAACTGCTGATAGCTGGGCCAGACACCATCGTTAGCAGGAAGCAGCCCAGCAGCAGGTTATGCACAGGTACCTCTGAGCTTTGGGGTGCTCAGAGCAGCCCCAAGCACAGCCTGAATTGGGAATTCAAGTGAGCAGCCACTGCTCCCTGCTGTGCACAAACACAGTTTTCAAACCCCCTTCACACCCACTTGAATAGCAGGATCTCCTTAGCAAAACACAGCAGTCGAAAAGCACCTTTTTCCAAACGACCCAAAGAAAGGTTTCCAGCGACCATTTGAGGAGCCACAGCCATAATACTTAAATAATTCACTGATCTGAATGGTTATGAGGAAAACGTGGAATGAGTCTGGCATTGCTAATTCTTGGGGAGCAGAAGGGGAAAGTGGCTGTTTGCAATCTGGAGCACCCTGTCCTGTCTGTGCAGATGCTCAAAGAAATCTCTTCCCAGATTTTTATTTCTCTCTTGATGGTGCAGTAGAGAGGTCACTGGAATTTAAAACCTGATATTATATACTTTCAGTTATTTGTGAGCATTGTAAAACCAGTATTTCCCCACTGCAGAGAAAGAGCATATTTGTCATATCCAACCTGCAGCACTACCCCTTTCCACATTACACTCCCAATTGTACAGCAGCTTGGCAAGGCTGCCACTGCAGTTCATCTTAGGTGTGAGCAGAAATCCCCCACTGACTGGCACTCAGTGATCCACCTGAAAACTAACCCCACAGGTCCAAGAGAACTCAGCCTGCCCTGTGTGATGGTATTGGGTGAAGAAAGTGGCAAAACCTGCAGAGCTAGGAGATGAGGCAGCTTCCTTCAGCAGTGCCCACAGTTAGTTCAGCTTCAGTTAGTCGGGAAATTTCACCTTGGTTTTCATTGTTTACCTCATTCCATTCCCTATTACATTTGTAATTCTCTCAGTGAAGCTCATCATTACATCTCTCCATTGTTTCTGAACTCCTCCCCAGGGCCCAATGCAGCGATGGGGAAAGTGTGAACAGCCTCACGAATTAACACAGCTCTTGCCAAAATCAGTGCTCCCCCACCTCCTGAGGCAATGACTTTTACACAGGGGACAGAGCTGTAAGCCTTGGGTGAACACCTGAAAACCTCTGCAGAAAACCAGGACCCAGATTCCATGTGATCCCACAAAACCAGCCAAGCTCATTCAGAGGTGCCACAGTGTTGGTGGGAATTGCATGTCCCAGCCTCCCTCCAGCCTCTGCCTGGATTTGGGGTTGGAGCTCCCCTGCTCCTGAGCTGGAGGAACCTCAGTGTGCATGTGTCACCCCTTCCTCCCAGGGTCACTAAGCACAGCTGGTGGGACAGGTTACAGATCCACCCTTCAGCAAAGGAAAGCAACTTCTGGAGGTGACACTGCCTCCCTTCCTCCAGTAAAGCTCAGAGTAATGGGAGCAGTTATGTCCCTAGGCACTGGTAACTCCCAAAACTAATTTATAACAGACTTGCTGAACATTTAGAGATGACCTATGAAACCATCTCCAGCACCAGTGAAGTCATGGCATGGTGAGGAACACTTTGCCATCAGGTGGAGTTTCCAGCCAGCCTCAGCTCACCCACCTGGATGGAGGCTGCTGGGTCCTGGCCACATCTCACTACCACCAAAGTGAGGATTTAGGTACAAAGCACAGTTCCAGAAAGGAACTTGCCATGTCCTTTCACTTGGCAGAACATAAGCTTGGGGTGCAATAAAGCACATGCTGCTGGGTTTAGAGGTGCTCTCCTTGTTTGTACTTGAATGCTATAACTATTTTTAAATAACTGTTTTATGTCCATTGCCTGGAGAATTGGGGTCAGTACATGCTATAGCTCTGAAAGGCATAAATAATTACAGCTTCAGAGTTGTTTAATCCAGCTGCCTCCAATAAGAGTGGCAGTAAGGTTTTGTTGTTGTTTAATTGTTGTTGTGCTGTGCTTTGGTTGGGTTTTTTCAGTAGATTAAAGGGTTATTTCTGTTGGAAACAGACATCTTGGTAATACTGAAAATGAAATGTCCTAAATCAGAGCCTAGGAATGCATTATTTCACACACTAGCTACTGAATGATGAATTAATAACAGTATCTCAAATACATCTTCCATCAATATGCTTATTCAGATTCCATCAGCATTTAATTAACATAAATTATATGACATTAGGAGGATTCAGGCAGTCATCAAAAAGAACAGTTCTCCTGTAAGCTACTGGAATTCTTGTGGTTTCTGCAAGGCAGCAGTTTTTATTTTTATTTTCCTCTAGAAATTCATCACAAATCAAATGTTTTCACAGCAAATTTAGAGCTGATTTTCCTGATTTTCTGAGGATTGGATATTAGTTCTCTGGCTTTGTTTCAGGTGTTCTAAGTTTTATGCCAAGGAATAGCACTTAAACAAAGGAGGCATTGGCAGCATCTAACTGCAGAGGGACCTTCAGCAGTCCCTATAACTCTACAGTGAGGAGGAGCATCAGTAAACCACACAAACCACTTTTCATTTAAGCATCTAAAGTCAAGACAAAATAGTTATGAGTGTCCTAAAATGACTGGGTTGGTTTTTTAAAATCTCCTAACAATACGAAGGTCTTGCTGTTCTGCCTTCGAAAGTGTGTAAGGAAAAGCACAGTGGACCCAGGAATGGCAAAGTTCAGGTGCTAGAGGTGTCAACCAAGTGACCAGAACCATGAGGAGAGAAAGAACAGCTGCAGTCCCTCATTGGGATGAACAGCATCCAAATGCTCATTTGCAAAAGGAAGGGAACTAAGCACAAAAGGCAAGGGTGAAAATACAAGGACATGCAGGCTCCTGATGGTAGAAATGGGGATATCAATTTTTCTGTGTGTCTTTCTGAGGCTAAGAGAGGGAGATGCCTGCTTTAACTTATCACAAAGAACTAAAAGCTGGCAGAGTTAAACTAATAAAAAGCTATTTGAGTAAAGTATCACTATAAAAGCTCATTTTGTTTTTGTTTTTGTGGCTCGTGCTTCTGTTTAATTGTATTCTTTTGTCCTCAAATTTAATTCAGTGGAAAAAAATTAGTCTGAAGAGATGTGACAAAGCAAAATATTTTGTCCTGACAGATGTGGTTGTTCTTTAAACTAGGACAGGAGGTTGCCAAGAAGTGTCCAGCTCCCCAGGCTATTACTCCAGGGAGGCAGGTAGTGCAGTGCACCAGCATGGATGCTGCTGTGCAGGCTAGGATGGCAGAGCTGCATGTGCTGCTGGAAGCAGCATTTTCCAAAACCATATAAAAGTTCCCTACATGTAGTAAAGAGCAGATCCTAGCCCCAGAAATTTCTGGGGAGTTTGTAACAGGGGGCTGACTCTCCTCTGCATCACATGAAAGAGTGGCAGTATAAATAAATGGATTCAATGCATACTGCAAGTGGTGTGGAAAGGATGAGCCCTGCATTCCATTACACTGTTCTAGTCCATATAATCCACTCCAAATGACTCCATAGAAAGCCCACTATCCAACAGCCCCCCCTGCTATTGTTACAGCTTGCTGTATAGTGACAGCACTGAGCACCCTCAATCCTGCAGCAAGCAGCTGCTCCCTCTCCAAAGCATCCACAAGGGCCCAAATAGGCAAAGGGAAATAAAAACAGCACAAAGTGCTCAGGATTAGGCAGCAAGTCAGTAACTGAAGCAGGAATAAAGCCCATCCCAAGTCCTCCCTGCCCTTGCTTTGTGCAGAGGGCTCCACACCAGCCCTTTGGTCACATAGTTCCACTTGATGCCAGATGCTGTGTTAAGACTCCAGTACTAATAAACACAATTTCCACAGGCATCATGCAGGTCTGTACAGGCTGGGAAATAAACCAGCAAGCATGGAATAGTGTCTTGAACAGGACATTTCTTCCCTGAGATGGCAGGGGATGTGTGTGCCCAAGGAAAGATCAGAGAGGCAGCCCTGTTTTGGGGGCCTGTTTTCAAAGCTTGCCACTTCCACAGTCAAAGCAGCTGTGGGTATTTGTGAAGCCTCAAAATTCTGCCCACAGAATAAGTCACATTTGGGTTTTCCCCATTGAAGAAAATCACTTTACAGATTTAAGCCTCAAAGCATGGAAAGGGGAACTGCAGGACCATAATTTTTATGTTGCCATTCACTTCTATCCTATCCTTTTTCATATCCACAATTTAAGGGCTCAAGAGGAGTTCTTCAAAAACAGTAATAGTGGCCCTTAATCATCCTCCCACCTTAAGATACTATTGAAACCAGGAAAGATGAAAATATTAACCTTCCTTTATCCACAGGACAACACATACCAGCTGTACATTTGCATGACCCACATGTCTTTAGGTGCACCTTCACACCACAAAATACTCCCAGGAGCAGCTCCCAGGAGCAGAGGGAACAGCACAGGCAGGGGATTGGCACCACCAAGGCTCTGGCATTTTTACAGTAATGACTGAGATTTTCAAAGGGGACGTGAACTGTCCAAATCTGATTCTAGCTCAGTGTGAATTGCCTCTGGGGTCATTTTTTTAAAACATCCAGATCAGAATTAGCAGCAAAAGCAGTTGCCTTTTTTTATCCCCCCTTTACTTCTGCAGTTTCCATTACACAAGTAGGAAGCAATACTGTACTATAACAAGAAGCCAGAGCTGAGCTGAAACACCTCTTCTGCTATAATCCCTCTCTTTTAGTTGCTCATTTCCTTTCTCATGACACTCTCAAGAGGATTATTAATAATAACTGGGGGCAGAGATCTTTTCTGTCTCTATCTTTGTAATGGGTGAGTTTTCCCTCACATATTACTGAACATATTACTGAAATTTTTTTTTTGCCAGACATCCCCCTGCCATGCCCCACTCCTCAGGAGCAGTGGTATTTCCAGAAATTAAGTTAGCTCCACTAACTGCGTTATACCTTCCACTCTTGACAAACCACCCTCCGTTGCCTTAATGTTCCCATTATGTTTGATACATTGCATCACTGTTCATTTATTATGGCATTTTAACTTAGGTTAGGATTATATATCACTGGTGGAGCACTCTGGGATAAAGGGCAATGAACGTTTTAATTGCCTGATAAATTATTAAGGACACTCCTTTAATTGGGTAACGTGGTGTTTACATCTTTGAAGCAAACACTTATGGAATCTGTATGGGTGCAGATCTGTCTAAACACACAGCCAGCAGCCTCTAGCTCCCCTTGAGAATAATAGTTTTATCAGGCTATTGAAATAAACACCACACAGGATAGATTGCACCAGATGCCAGGGGAGATCAGCAGCTGGAACAAAGAGATGAGCCTCCATCAGAGTCAAAGGAGGTGCACTGACTTACATCAGCCAAGGGACTGGTCTTCCACAGCCAATGGATCTCACTCAAAGAGAGGCAAAACAGCAAAAACCTACATTTTCCTCTGCTTTAGCTAACCTAGTTCATTTGAACTGAAATGGGTCACAGTGTACCCACACAAGGAGTTCAGCAGCAAACCTGACTTCAGAGGGAGCCCAGGGAAAATGCAGCTGGGGAGAGAAAGTGCATATTGTGCTAAACAGAGCCTGCTATGGCAGAAACCTGGCTTCTGGCTGCTTCTGCATGCAGGTCAAAAGTAAAATATCCCCTGGAAGGACACAGCCTAAGCAGCTCCTTCCAGCCCACAGAGAAAAGATGGGACAGTACAGCTGGGAGGAAGCACAATCCTGCCTGAAACCTCTCTGTTCCCAGCTTTTTCTTCTATCTGTTCATCTCTGTACTTTGAAACTGGGATTTCTTCAAGTTTTGCCACATCTCTTCTTTCCTGAGCTGTGTGAATGTAAAAATATTTGTTGCATTCTTTCCAGACAGATGCTATGCTTCTTGCTTATTAAAATAGAGAGAAGGGAGCAGATTGTCTAGGAGGAAGCTTTATGCTTCTTAGAAGTGTTGAAGAAATAGGCTTTTTAGGATAAGTTAACATTTCAAAGGTGTTTCATATCTATTTGTTATCAGCTTTTGGTAACACAGAGCGCCTGAGCTCAGTCCCTGCATACAAAGTAACACAGTAATGAATTGTACTTTATCTCACTGACTCGACCCCTGTGAGTCAAGTTCTGCACAGGTTCAAGGTAAAGAGGTTCCAAGCCTGCAGGGGACAAAGCCACTTTTATTTCTGTGACTTTGCAGTGGCTCCACTTACAGCTGGCTTTGGAGCAGTCTCCCTGTGATTCAGGGCAGTCCATGCAGGGCTAAGAGGCAAACAGAGCACAGATCCCATGGGGAGGGTGAAGACAGAGGAAACAAACCCATAGCATTGCCTGTTTTAGCAATTTGGGTACAGATATCCACTACTTTCATGAAAGGGGCTTGGCACTGGCAGGCAGTCACAGCAAAGGGCAGGTGGGTGCTTGTACCTATGTGAGGTGAGCTGGAAGACAGGCAGCACCACCACCCTGCAGATGTAATGGGGAGCCTCTCCTGTAGTCCTCTGGTGCAGTTTGGGACCTCCTTCTCTCCCCAAAAATGTTTTCACCAGAATTGCAGAGCACTGGGGCACCTGGCTTTCACTTTATCTAAAGCTTCACTCTCATTCCTCTGTGGCCAGAGGACAACAAAGCAGTTTGATAAGAGAATACATGAACACACATACATCTTTACATGCACAATTTATGTACCTAGACACAGAACTTTTCCTAAGGAAAGATGACACTTTAGTGTCTCCTTTACCTGTCAAGAGGTCACTGTGTTTTGTTGGGTAGGCATCCACCCTTATGTCATGCCACATGACCCTGTCTCACCACTGGATTTGGCCCCCACTTCCCACAGCATTTCAGTAAAAAAACAGTTCAGCCTTGCAGATAAAACAGCCCTCTGCCCTTTCAAGGGCTGCTGAGGAAAATGCAATCACAAACCTACTGCTTATGTTGGTGAATCTC
The DNA here is from genome assembly GCA_013397555.1 of Urocynchramus pylzowi. Classification (NCBI taxonomy): domain Eukaryota; kingdom Metazoa; phylum Chordata; class Aves; order Passeriformes; family Fringillidae; genus Urocynchramus; species Urocynchramus pylzowi. The sequence continues at coordinate 1,752,028 of VZRH01001410.1, forward strand.
AAAAACAAAGCCAAATTAAGTGAAAACCCAGTTGCTGCCTCCTTACAAAAGCTGAGGTTGAAGCACTGCATCCAGAAAAACATCTGATTCAATGCTCAGATCTTAAGAAAATCAATCCCTGTGAACATGCACCCAAACAAAAACAAGTGTAGATGGAGAAATTCCTCAGGTTAATGTTTCCAAACAGATCAATGCACAAATGCCTGTGGATTGATTTCCTGGAGCTTCAACCCCACATTAGTTCTTCATGGCAATCCTAATCAGCCATGGATCTATGAAAACAGGACTGGGGCTATTACAGTTTCCTCTCCCACCTTCTCCAATTCTTCTTCTTTTTACTTCCTGCCAGACTCTGGCTGCTTGGGCACCTGCTCCAGAAAAACCCAGAAGAGCCCTCCCTGCTCCCCCTCCATCCTGTCCTCCCCTGGAGGACACCAGGACAGGGGCAGAGACGAGCCCTGCAGTGAGCACCCAGAAATCCCTCTCCCACACAGCTAAACGGCCCCAGACCCTTCAGGGAGTCATTTGAAGGATCATGTTTCAGCAGTAAAAGTGAGAACAAGATGGGAAACAGCCTTAGACAGCCATACTGAGACTGCAAGCCCCAGGGCACTCGGGCTCTGCTTCCCTGGCTCCAGAGGCGATGCAGCTGTGCTCTGGAACTCCCCACCTCTGCTGCAGCACCCAGCAGGGATTCCCCAGAGCAAACTCCTCCTGTGGCAGCCCAGCTGTGCTCTCTCCCAGCTCTGGGTCCAGGGTGGCCACTGCAGAAGCAGCACCCATTCCTGGAGATCAGCATTTCCATCTGCTGAGCATCCAGCATCCCTTGTAGAAATGGACAGATAATGGAGTTTCCAGTCTGATGAACAACGTAGGGCAGAGAGGAAAAATTTAGTTGCAGTTGATCCAAAAAGGTTGTTTTCCATGTAATTAATAAAATCCACATTTCATTTCAAGTCTGCTTTAAATATTTTTAAATACAGGGGTATTTTAACTAAGGGACATTTTAAAACTAGAAAATTATTTCAAAACAGAGTGCAAGAGTTTAATTAAAATTATTGAAACAGTATCTTGCAAGATTTAAAACAGAGAGAAAAACAGTTCTGGAAGTTCTGAACCAAAAAATTCTGCAACCAAAAACATCACTCTGACTTAGGACAGTGTTGTGAAAAGTCTGAGCAACGCTGAAGCAAAAAAATTCCACTGAAAAAATTCCACTTGGAAAGAATTAGTGACAGCTTCTGCAGCCTGTTGCCCATTCTCTCCCTCTCTGCACGTCTTTACAATGAAAACATATCTAGAAGGGTCAGAAGCAGAAGTGTGTCATCTACACTATCTGCAGGGATTAGAAAACTGGTATGAATTATCCTTTTTATTAATTACTTGATCCTACCTAATCCCCAGTAGATGATGTTGACCTCAATAGACCAAATCTAGGTTTCTTAGCCTACACAACCCCTTTACAGTGTTTCCTAGCTCCCATTGCAGAGATACTTTCCAGCTGTGTTAGCTCCTGGCTTGCTTTCACTTGCTCAGAAGTTCCATGGCACATCCACAGTGAGCCCTGCCAGCTGCTTTGGGCAAACCCCAGCCCTTCTGCACCACTCAGTCAGCTGGGTGTGTCTGCCATACTGCCCCAAGGCATTATAAATCCTCCAGAAACCACAAGGAAACATCTGAGATGTGTGCCACTCTGAAAATTCAGGGAGATTTACATCCTGCTGTGCGTAAAATCCCAGAGAGCTGTGCCTGTTGGACATCTCTGGCCAAACTAACACCAAAAGAAGGGCACAAAACTGCAGCACTGTGGATGATCCCAAGCCAGTTCTAAGGGATACCAGTTCTGTGACGTATGCAAATTGATTTTTAAGCTTAGTGGTTACTTATCTCCAGCAGCAAAATTACATTCAATTAGGCTTGCTAAATAATTCATGGCAATACATTTGATGTGGCAGGAAGTTCCAGCAGTGAATCACCAGTGTTTCACATCCTCGTGCTGACAGTAGCTTGGACTGTTCCTTGCCCAAAGACATCTTTCATTGTTTCCACCATCCACACCCAGATTCTTCTGGGGCTGGAAGCCTCACTGTCTCCTCTTGCCTTGCATTTGAAGGGATAAGAGGCATCTGCAGCCCTGAGGAGAAGGGCTTGGGAGTGTTGATTGACAAGAAGTTCCACATGTCTTGGCAATGATTCTCCCCCTCTACTCTGCTCTCCTGAGACCCCACCTGCAGTGCTGCACCCAGCTCTGGGATCCTCAGCATGACAAGGACCAGGACCTGTTGGAGTGAGTCCAGAGAGATGCTGAGAGGGCTGGAGCACCTCTGCTATGGAGACAGCTGAGAGAGTTGGGGCTGCTCAGCCTGGAGAAGAGGAGGCTCCTGGGACACCTTAGAGCCCCTTCCAGAACCTACAGGGGCCCTACAAGGGAGCTGCACAGGGACTTGTGACAAGGGAATGGAGACATGGAACAGGGAGGAATGGTGTTAAAATGAAAGAGAATAGGTTTAGAGTGCATATTGGGAAGAAATTCTTGACCCTGAGGAAGGTGAGGCCCTGGCACTGGATGCCCAGAGAAGCTGTGGATGCCCCTTGGAAGTGTCCAAGGCCAGTTGGATGTAGCTCTGAGCAACCTGGGATAGTGGAAGGTGTCCTTACCCATGGCAGGGGTTGGAAAGATGATCTTTAAGGTCCCTTCCAACCCAAAACATTCTATGATTTTATGAAAAAGAATTGTTCCTATTGCTGTTTTTAGCTTAAAGCAATTTAACCATACATGGAAGCTGGATTTACTGCTGGATTTTTCTCCAACAATGAAGCTCTGCAAATTTTTTGTAATGAAGTGATGCAGAACCACTGTTTAGTCATGCAAATGAAACGAGAATTAACTGTAAAGCATTCTGAGGACCATGAACTTTTTGCCAGAATTCATAGCAAAAGGTTTTTATTGTCAATCAAAAGGCACAAACACTTCAAAACTGTCCTTTGTGTGTGTGCATTGTTGGGAGAAGGGCAAACAAGACAGAGTAAACATTTTCTGCAGTCTGCAGGATACATAGGGCATCAAATATTTCTGGAAGGATGAAAAGAGTTTTCTGAGAAACCTGTGAACAGATACATAGAATTACTACAGCAAGCTGAGAGGGAAGAAAAATTTCCATTCATCGCTGAGGCATCCCAACCTTTACCAAATCCATTCTTTTGCTATCTCCTTCACAACACCAGAGCAGACTTTCAAAGAAGAAGATTTCAGCAAGCAAGCTACAAAAATTCACTCTGTTCTGCTTTGCAGTCTGAATTATGTTTTCTCATGATGGTCAGACAAACTGTTTTTCTCCCAGGGCAAACCCACCATCACTCCACTGAAGCCTGGTGAGCAATCCCAGGCTTGAGCAATGCCCAAGACAGCTTAAACTTAGCTGGCTCCTGGTCTCAGTAACTTTCTGCTTTGGCATTTGAAAACCTTCTCATAAATGGATTTTTTAAGACTTGCATTAATACACAGGGAACCTAGAAACACGGGCTGGAGCATGTTGGACTAGAAACTAAGAACCTGCAACTGTGCCTCCTGGCAGCTGGATGGTTTTGTTTATTTGTGCCATCATGTTTTACCCCCTCCCCTGCATAGGAGTGCAATTAAAGTCACCTGGAAGCATGAGCAACAGCAAAGCCACAGGCTTCAGTCCTGCACGACAGTACATTCCTCTGAGTTGGTTTTACACCATCTCTCAAATGCAGACTGGCTCCATGTCTGTTCCCAAAGAATGGATAATTCCATAGGTAGGTGTTCCCCCTCCTCAGCTACCCTTTTTCTCCTGGAAACACCAGGTGCTGGGGCCAGCAGTGCCATCCTCCAGCTCAGAGCACCCACAGCTCTGCCAAGTCAGAGTTTCAGGGCACCACACACACGTTTAAAATCCCACAGAGGCAGGGAGGAGGGGGGATCCACTCCACACTGCACGTGCAGCACTGCCCTCTCTGAAATGAAGCATCTTGTACACACAGTTTAGCAGGCTGTGTATAAAATTTGAGCTCTCTCTTACCCTAATCTTAGAGATTACAACAGACTCTCACATTGCTGAGGGATCAAAGATGAATAGCCATTTGAACCTGTGCTTCCACAACGTGAGATCTAATGACCAGGTACTCAGCTGGTATAAACTGCTGCAACTTTATTTTCTCTGTTAGCAATAACAGCCAGTTCACATCATCCAAGGACTTCTTGCAAGGTTAATATTAGACAAAGCTGGTGCAGGTCTCACTAAACTCTCTAGCATTTATTCTTTTTTTTGGTTTTTGCTGAGAACTCCACTGATGCAAAACAGCTCAGTAAGATATTGTCTCTGCTGTAAACACTTGAGTTTGTTGACACATGAGATCAGCAATAGATACTTTAAAAGAAAAAATATAAAAAACCCTTCCACCATGTCCAGAGTGAAGCTGGCACAGTGGGACTAAGATCCAGTGGTCCTGCAGTGGCAAGGAAGGAGCACAAGCACTAGTCCCAGGTACAGGCTGTTTCCAAATTTCTGCTTCTCCCTGTCTGCAGGGTGTGCACCCTGGATGACACAGCCACAGCTTCAACCCAGCCAGGGAAACAAGGTCATTGCCATCATGATAGCAAGCAAACACTGAAGCTGTGGACTAACAGCCTCAGGCTGTGGGTGTCTCCATGAGACAAACTGTGATGCTCAAGAAATACCCAACTGGTTGGGGGTAGTTTAACAAGCAGCAGCATCCTCTATAAGGAATGAGCCAGTTGTACTCTGCACAAAAGCCCCACAGAATTTGGTTTATCTCTTGGTCTCCAGTTCAGCCTAGAGCTATAAATGTCTGTGAAAGCCAGAGAGGAACCCAGCTCAAAAAGTTGTGAAAGGGAAAGCTATAAAACAAACCACACAGGTGTTCTAGGAGCAAAGTGGTACCTGGATCTCTGGTGATGGAGCCAGCTATCTGCAGTGGGGCTCAGCCCTGCACTGAGAGCAGGGAGCACTCATCATGAAAGACTGAGCATCAGAGATTAAAAGATACATTGCAGGAGGAACACATGCATTATAAAAGAGTTGGTGAATTAGTCAAAGACTGGCAAAAGACCGGAAAGGCTGGAGAACACTTGAGCATGATGCCAAAAAACCACCAGAATGGCTCTGCTGTTTGGGAGCTAAATGGCTATTCACACCATTAGGACCAAGAGTGACAGCACTAACAAGATTCACCACACAGCATCTACTCTGGACTCAATGAAGAACTGCCCTAATAAAAACCTGCCAGCTCTGCTGATGTATATTATTTTTATTAGAACAGCCTCTCTGATAACCACATTCATTAGGAATTTTAGCAATTCATTTCTTTGTAAAAACTTCTGCGTATGAATTCAGCACAGACAGATGTGAATGGGAGCTTTGGAAAGACAGCATTATACTGATTCAGAGCTATATTTGTCAGTGGATGTAGCAAAGAGAAAGGTTTAAAGTAGTTATTTTTCTGCAAAGCACATTCATGAGTGAAATGGTAAATTACTGAAGAGCCTGTGCTACCACCTGAATTTGTATTTAGCCCCCCACTTAATTCTAAAGTCAGATGCAACATGGGGACGCTGAGGCCATTACCCTCAGGGTGCAGTAATTAGTGCTTTTCACTTTTCTTGACCAAGATCTGCACATATTCCAAATTAGACACAAAACCAAAATCAAGGAGCTTTCCTAATGGCAACTCAGTGAAGCAGGATGGAGCAGGATCCAACCCCCCTCCCTCTGAGCTTTCCCACCAAAGCTGTAGGGTCAGGAGATGGCAGGCTTGGCTGTGACAAGGGGTCCCATTTCCCTGCCAAGACTTGGTCAGCAAGGGTGGGGAACTGCCACAATTGTCACCCCCCATTTTGTTCCCAATGTAACAGCACAAAGGTGCAAAAGTAGCAGTTTTCCCCAGCTGCCCTCGTGGGGCAAACTGCCTCCCCTGTGCACAGAGACCTCCCCATTCCTGCTCCACAGCCTATCCAGGACTTGGCTTTGTGATTCCTGCCTTGCACAAGCACTGGGTGAGCTCCAGCCTGCAGCAAAGCAGGGCTGGAAAAGAAGCAGCAAAGAAGTGACTCCTGCTGGGGTGCAGGACTTCCCAGCTGCATCTGTCCCAGGCAGCAAAGCTGCTTCTCAAGCTCAGACACACACGGTGCACAAAGCAAGGTGTCAGAGATGACCACAGGGACAAGGTGACACACCTCTAATGCACCCCTCCAATGGTCAGGCTGCTCCATCCCCAGGCTGCCCTTAGAAAAGGGTGCTGCCAACCTGGGCCATGGCAGGAGCTTTTGGAATGCCACTCCAAGCACACAGAGTGAAGCAGCAGTTTCCACATCTGCTCATTCAGCAGCCTAAAACCAGCAAAAATTTAGAGCTCGTGAACAATTTCAGTGTTATCCCCTGGTGGCACAAGAGGAAGCTTTTAGCAGCAAGGTCACACAGAAACTCCCAAGTTTGCTGTGCAACATCATCCCACTCCCACAACAGCCTGACAGGGCTCTCAGAAAAGGAAGCAGCATTTCTTGTTTAAATCCATGTGCATTTATGAATTTCTCAGCTCTCTGTATATGCAAAAGGTCACATCATACTTTAAAGGGTCAGGAATAGGAAATGCAACAGCCTTCGACTTCTGACAGCAAGTTACTCTTTTAATCCTCACAGCAGAGACATTCATTGTGGTGCTGAGGGCCTGAAACCTACCTAGTCCTGCTGCTAAACTAGGGATATCATTAAAAGTAGAGGGGTACACTAAGTTTGTAAGCCATGAGCCATCAGTCTGACAGATTCCCAGTCTCTACCAAAAGCCACAGGTCAACACCCAGCCCCTGCTTTCCCCTGGACAGGGCTGAGGAGATGAACATGCATGAAACAGCAGCAAGGTATTCTGAAAAATCAACATTTCAGGCCAGTAAATTTATCCTCTTTAACCTATGAAGAAAGGGGTTTAACCTTGTGATGGTATTAACACAAGTCTCACAGTATAGACACACAGCAACTTGATTTTAGTGGCATTTTTTTATCCCTGGATGGCCAGTCTTACTAAATGACATGCCTAATCCTCCAGAGGGACAAAGACCAGCAAAACCTGCAGTATGTTGTTATTACAACAGACAGGTGAGGAAAATCACCACACAGACCCAGGAGCCCATCCCATGCAAGGGGACACAAATTATGTCAGAGGTAGCAAGTGCCACAGTGCATTTAACCAAAACTCTGCTGGAACAGCAGGAATAAGGGCTGACAGACTTGCTCTCCTAACTGAAAGTTCACCATGGCCTCTGTGGAAATGAGGTGTCCTCCTCTGCACCAGCTGCTAAATGTGATGAGACAAGGGGAGCAGATAGACCAGAATTCTCATTACGTGGTGCTGGATTGGACATGGGTGCTACATCCCACTTCACTCTAATACTTCAAAGTCCTTCAGAGGCATTCTTAAACAAAAGGCTAAAATGCAAATCTCAGCTCTTGCCAGCTAGAGAAGAATTTTCCACAGCAGCCTCTGAAACATTAGGCACGTTATTATTAACGTTGTATGAGAAGTGGACATTAATTAATGCTGAATTGCAAAGAAATTCCAGTAGTATCACATATTTCACTCCTGCTGCTGCAGCAATGAGCTCATTATGAATAAAGAAATTAAAAACATATATCAGAAGGCACAATTAATGGTCTTCCCCTTGTTATTAACTGTGAGCAACTTACACCACCAGACTAGAATAAACGAGAAGGAACGTATCTCAGCTTTTGTTACAGGATAAGATCACAGCCCAAGGCACATCCTTTGCTGAGAACAAAGTGTTTATCAAGTGACTTCAAAGATACTCACTGTGACCTTGAGCCACACACTTAATATCTGCCAACCAGCAGGTTTTCCATCTACAAAACAGTAACAGCAGCTCTTACCTTCTGCAAATTCAAAGTTTAGGGTGTGAGGTCCTCTATTTTTCTCTGTCCTTGCACAGTGGATTCTACAATGGTTGTGAAGACCCTTAAGACTCCTTCAGGCACAGCAAGTGGACAGTGAAATTACAACTCAAGGTCACCAGGGAGGAATTTAGGAGCAGCCCTGCTGGAGGAGGAGCTGGGGTAACCAGAAGCACCTGGACATGGTGGCTGACAGCACCCAGAAGCCCAGCAATGGGTGGTTACAGCTAATCAGGGAAATGGGGCTCAAGGAGTCAGAGGTGAGCCAAGACCAGCTGAAGTGGGTGAAGCAGATCAAGCAGGATAGAGTCAGTTGGTCAAAACTTTGTGCTGCCAGAGGGGAGGTGACACTTTTCTTGTGAAGGTGTAGGAGTGCACAATCATCCTTAAAGAGGAGTGCCCCAGCCACAGCTGCAGTAAGTCACTGATGCTCCAAGGACACCTGAGAGCAGCTCAGCTCCACGAGCAGACCTGGCCCAGGGACACCAGCTCTGCTCTTCAGCATTTGCCTGTTCCCAAGACATCTGTCACCTTGCAAATTAACCCAGGCTGACATTCAGCCAGGCACAGCTGCAGTTGCAGTGAACCTTTCCTGCCAGTTCCCATGTCAGATACTTATTTCAGTACTTCTTGCTTTCGTACCTCTACTATTTTTACTATTTCCATCAGTCTTTTTGGCTTGAACTGAAGGGTTTGCCTTCACATTATTTCCTTCATTGCTCTGCCCATATCCAATACGTGTATCAGTGACAGCAAAATTCCATGAAGCTTAACTAAATCCATGTTTTCTGGTAAATAATAGCAGCGTGTCCCCCTGTTCAAAGAAAATGATGAGAGATTTATTAATGTAGCATCAAATGAATTTCTGTTTTATGTAATTATGCATTGAATTTAAAAAGAGATGTCATGCAGGCAATCTTTAGAGTCATAATAGACAATCTGTAAGAAAGAACAAAGGAAAATAATGTTAATAAAACATTATGCCCTGAGCAAGAAATAGGCTTCATATATCAAACATGAGTAAAGATAGTTATTTGATGTAAAATGGAGGTGTGACCTTGCTGCAGAAGTGTTCATTACCTAACACTGCAACAAGCAAATTAATGGATTTTGGAATGGTGCAAATAGCAGTAATAATAATAGTCATTTTGGTTTCTGGCATTTGCTTGCTGACAGCCAGATTTAGCAGCAAGTGGTTTGTGTAATATTTTTTTTATGAAAGGGATTGCAAATAGAATTCCACATAACCTTAAAGACATTACAGAAGCATGTGTCTAGTGCAGGGGTATTGATGAGTAATCAAGGCTTTACAAATGCTTATATGCCAAGCAGCAGAAGCCCAAAAACAAAAGGCTGGCTGCCAGAAGAGGATGTGCTTTACACAAAGACACAGGTACATGTGGTACTCTCAAGTATCCTGACATTCCAATCCCTACATGGGAAGGTGATGATTACGGTTACTATGGAAATTACTCACACAATTTCACACACATTTTGCACCTGATAAATGGTGATAAACAATTAGTCTGTTGATGCTGTTTGAGGGAACTGCAGAATTTGCCAGGTTCAAACATCTTCCTCTCTGCAGAGAGTCCCCTGCTAAATGATAAGGGTTGTCTGAATTACCTCCTCCAGCAGCTCCCAGTTCAGCTCTGGCCCTCCTGGGCTGGACTGCAGCTGTCCAGAGCCCTGCTAGCCAAAATGGCAGCACCTCGAATTATCAGCCAGAAACTTCATCTTCAGCAGCTGCTGGAGAAGCTTTGCCCTTCCCATCCCCTCAGCCTGTCTGCAGAGCACCAGGAGCAGGCCACAAGAATAATGTGCTATTCCAGGTGAAAATTTACTGCAAGAGTGACTGCTGCTCCTGGAGGAGCTGGACAGATAGGGAAAAGCTGATGGCACTGCAGTGATAGAGAGAGCTCTGAAGCGTGCTGCCCCAGCTGAAGGATGTGCTGCCAAAATTTACCAAAGGGAGCAGGAAACGCTGTACAGGGGGTTTTACCTCATTAAACCTCACAAAACCTAAACTGGGCTTTAGGAGCCACTTGTGATGGAGCAAGTATTCTGTGTGGACCTGGCAGGATTGCTTTTGTTCTTCAACAAAGATCACAAACAGATTTCTAAAACACTTTGATGTGTTTAAAAGGGTGAAGTTACTAGGCAAGTAGGTGCAATAAAAGAAACATCTCTGCAAATGGAAAACCCCCGAGCATATATGCCTTCCTAAATGCTATTGGAATTTTAAACTCTGATAATTTCTTTGTAATGTAAGCAATTGCATTATGAGCATGAACACCTCAGCCCATGCATCACCACGGCTGCACTTTCAGCTCTGCCTTCAGTTATTTCCCTCAAAAATACACCCTGATTGCAAGAGGCTTACATCTAACTCATGGCAAGCACTAAAGTGAGTTCATTTAATGGACAAACCTCGTTTCTCTGTGGTTATCTGTTCAAGACTGGCAGAGGGAGGAAGCCCTGCACTGTGGGGCAAGGCTGGGCACCAGCTCCAGTGCTGCCAGCTGGGAGCCTGTCCTGGCATGGGAAAAGAGCTCCAGCAGCATTTCCAGAGGGCACCAAACACTTTTAGGTGTCTACAGCTGTGATTTATTAGAGACCACTAGAACAAGGCAACTTTTCTAACATAGAAAATTTCCCTCCTCAAAGTGAAACAAATTAAAACGGAGAAGGCTGAAAACAAACCTGGCTGCACCTTTGCAAGCTGTTGTTTCTTTCAGACTTGCTCTGAATTTAGCAGCTTCAGAGGCTGCATCTAAAATATATTTAGTCTGCCCTGAGTTCTACACATTTCTCCTCACCCATCACCACCCAGGCTGATGCCCAGCAGCCCACAGTGGAGCCCAGCTGCCCCACACAGCCTCCTTGCCCCAGGGGCAGGTGCCAGGGCTGACACAAGGATCTGCCTTCCTCCCCTCCACCTCTTCTGTGGACTAGCACACACAGTAAATCACAAAAAAAAAAAACCCAGCTGCATCAGGGAGGGAATGAAATGAGGAGGGAAACTGCCTGAAGGTGCAGGAAAGGCTGGATTTGGTACATGGAATCAGCAGCTCCCCAAAGCTGGAGTAGGATCTCCATGGTGCTGGGCTGTAGGTGACCAACCTGTTGCTGGTGGGTCCTCCCATGAGTTTGCTGCTTGTGCTTCTCATAGAATTTGGGCTGAAGTTGTGTGGTGGGTGAAAGTTTCACAAAATAGCATCACAGTTTGTGAGCAGTGGCCTGGAGAGGAAATGCTGTGTTTTCCCTGTGTTAAGGGCTCTGAAGCATTTAATTAAAAATCTTTAGCAACCTTGTACTTAGGAAGAGGAGATGGGAATTTGACAGTAGATGTTTGGTGTCAAATGTGTGCCTTTTGCTATTTCTGTGGAGAAAAAAAAAAAAAAAAGAAAGAAAGAAAACCAAGCTAAACTGGCCAAATTATCACCTATCCAGCTTTGAAAATTCTCAGTAAAGATCTGCTCAAACATAGGTGCCAAATTCTGCAGTCAGGCTTGCTCCCAAATATCTTTACCCCCCCAGATCCCAGGAGGGGAAACTTCTTCTCCCAAGTCCTCGGGTCTGGGGACAAAAGCAGAAACTCCTTTTCCCTTTGTCCTTCCAGAAGAGCCATCCCAAGTGCATCCCACAGCTCTGAGCTTCCTGCTGGCTGCTCAGGACTGGGAACATCCCACCAGAACTGGGGAGGTTACAAGGGCTGCACTGTCCTCCCACAGATCCCAGCACAAGAAGGGATTATGGATCATCCACACTTGGGACAGGAGTCTGTTTTAGCCACTCCTGTACCCATGTCCCAGACCTTTTGGCCATGCTGCAGTTGCATAACTGCCAACTTCTGAGAGTGCTGCAATTTTCTGTACTTTCAGTTCCTCAATTACATTGATTATCACATTAAACATTCCTGGTTCTACAGGAACAAACTAAAAATAATAAGCTTGTATCTTCCTAATACAAATGAAACCCGTTTGTACTACTAAAAGTGTAGCAGGTTCATTGTTTCACAGTAATGAAGCTTTCACCTCAAGAGATTCAATTCATAAGAAATACTTGCCAAGGCTTTGCACGTTTTCTATTTTTTTTTTTTAACTGCCATTAACAATCCTTTAAGTTCATATCTTATTCAGCATTAGGCCAACAATTGAAACAGAAGAAAAGAGACACAGAAAAGCAGAAAAAACCCCATCATCTCTGATGGCAGGGACCCCACATCACCCTCAGCCAGGGTCAGTGCCCACCCAGGCTGAAGGCCTCTGCACCTTCCCCTGCTATAAATAGCTGCAGACACCTTTGTTCCACTTCCCAAAATAGAGACACATTGCAAAGGAGATAGGAGAGCAGAGCACTGTACATAAGCTCTGGTTTTATATCTATAAATATCAATTTGCAGCCAAACCCATGCAGGGTGGGCAATAGCCCAGCTGAGGAGATGCTGTCTGCAGGGAAGCCAAGGGAAGGATGCAGGCACCAGGTGGGGGGTGAGGAACAAGCAGGTTTTGATGCTTTTCCACTTCTCCCCATGACATGGTCCAAGTCACAACACTGTGATTAAAACATACCACATAAAAATTGGGATCTGGCTGCTCCAGAGGTTCAGCAAAGGTAAACAGTCAGATTTGCTTCAGGTCTGCTCACTGCCTCTACAGGTCAGGACAGACTTTGAGGGAGCATCTCCTGCTCCAGAAGAGTTGGGGGAGGGCATGGCATCCACATTCTGCTCTGAGGCTCCCCCAGGGGAGATGAGCTACCCCTGGGCAAAACAAAAGTGGTCCTGCTTTTCCCAGTCTGGTGGCTTCTGGTGACAGAATGGCACTGAATGGCAGTGCTGCTGCACCTGACCTCTCTCCATCCTTCTCTCCATGAGGGGATCCTGCCAGGACATGCCTGCAGACATCCCTCTCATCAGGGCCTCCATCTGCTTCCCTTCCACCAAGAGGCACAGGCTCACAGATCTGATAGCAGCAAAGGCTTTCAAGCTTCAGGAAGGAAATTTAAAGGCAGGAGAGAGGTGGATGAGAGGCTTCCCCTTGTAATTTCCCTTCAAGCCTGAAACAGCATCACCTGACCCCACACAGCAAGGTCTCACCTGCCCATGCCAAGCCCCAGCACCCACAGTGGCAGCAGGAGAGCAGGAAGGGGAAAGATGAGCATCAATTTCTCCTTTTCTTCCTGACTGAGGTGGAAGTCAGGCCTTGCTTATCAGAACTTTGATTATCTAAAAACTCATGCCTTAACCAGAATGAGGTCGTGTTCCTGACATGTTCAATTGCATCAAAAATCAGCTTGAATATATCAGCCCTCATTTATCAGAACCAGTTTATTGTCACTCATATTCCTTGATCAATGTAGGTCTGAGCACTTTTGGCTTTGCTGGTATGGGCACCACATTTACACTCAAGCTTTTTCCTGCTAAAATTAAAGACCCTGAAACCACAGGTCTGAATCTAAGCAGGGCTGGATCAGGCCTCCCCAGGCAGAGCACATGATGCTGGAACTCTCCTGCTCAGATATTAGAGGTGCCACACCACCTAAAGGGAACACAGATTTGATCCCAAATTGCTGACATCCATGGAGTATGGTCTCCTTACTGCCAGAGCTGCCTGGAAGAACCACACTCCAGCTGCTGGTGCTTCCCAGGGCTGGGCAAGCTTTCCCAGTGAGCTCAAAACCCTCTTACAGGAATGGAAAAACATCTCACAGATTTGGTGCTTTGTTGCTGTTTGTTGTGATGATTCAGAGGAATTAGAGCCATGGAACATAAGGCAAGTGAGGAAATATAGAGAAGGATGTGGGTTGCCAGTGTCTGCCTTGCTCTTCATCCTCTGCTCACTTCTACCAAGGGCTGCTGGAAGGGTGTTGCAAGAGAAGTCTGGGAGTGATATTAATTCCTGATTTATCTGGGAAAAAGAATTGGAAGCAGCTCAGTTCCACTCATTTAGAATTTGATGTCCCCTTCACTACGCTGGTGGGCTCAGCATCACAGAAAGCCCCACCCAGAGCAGGACAGTCCTGCTGGCACAGACACAGCATGCACAGGGAGCTGGAGCTTTCTGGCTGTAGGTGCACCAGACATGCACAACATGAACAGTGACCTCCAGTCCAAAACCATTCCCTCATCCCCGAGGAACCCCAGGCAAATCTCACCCCAGAGCTTCCTGGCCTCTGGCATCCTTCACTTATACTGACTTTCTGAGCACACTCACTCACTATTTCAAACACAGAGTGCTCTTAGTCTCACCTTGGACCAACTTTTCCAGCAATACTGATTCCTAGGAAAAAAAAAAAATATCTTCATTGAGCACCTTCCCTGCAGCTTGAGCAAGCAGCAGAGCACAGGCAGCACTTTGCTGTGTGTGAGGAGGGGGTCAGGCAGCAGGGGCTCGTTACCAGAGCCAGAGGGCAAGCAGGCAGCATCAAACACACCAGGCACACCTCCTGCAGAAAGTCACCCCGTCTCTGAATCTTTGTACTTGGCAATCAGTCCCACGCAAGGCAGAAATCTGGCTTATTAAAGCATGAACTGCTGAGCCCCTCGTTAAATGCCAGCCTCATCTTCTCCTGGGGGATTATTTACCCTGCAGATGGGGTTACTGACCCTGGAGCAGCAAAAAGGATTTCTAGCAGAGATGAGGCAATTGGGGCACATTTGCCATCCGTAGGGTAATACCATGCTGTCTCACAGAGAGGCTGCTTCCCACACGCATCAGAAAATATCCAGTATAGCTGCGTGCACACAAGGCATATGTTTCTGTATAAGGTATCCATACAGTGTAGCTCCTCTTTCTGCTTTCACTGTGTTTTATCTTTAAATTGGGAGAGCTTTTTAGTAGCAAATCATCAGAGAGGAACTGCTAGTTACCAAGGAGATTCTCTGATGAATCAGAGACTGACTGGTATAAGACCTAGACAGGCTGTAGCTTCTTAATTTGCAAAGACCTTACATTTTAAACAGGGGGGGAAAAAGATCCTCGCACAACTAACTGTGGACCTCACCAGCAAAAGCCGCTTTTCTTTTTGCCACAGAAGCAAACAACAAGAGCGCAGCATGGGAAATCAGTGAGCAGCCGGGGACGAGCGGGAGCGCCTCTCCAGCACGTTCTTGACTCAGAAAAGCAAACAGCACCCAAGGACAAAGTGGTCCGATGGAGGTGACTGAGGGAAAGGCTGGGAAGCCCCTGATTGCACACCAGCACGGGCAAGGGAACGCAGGGATGAGCGAGCGCCGGAGAAGGAGCCGCGCGCCTGCCCCGGCACAGCCCTGACATCCCGGGAAGCAGAGGGGGCACGGCCAGCGAGGTGCTGCCTGTCCACGGGCTCAGCACGATATTGGGACTGCCCCAGCCCTGATCTCCTTTTTCTGCCTGACTCCTGCAGCTTTCTTCCAAGGAGCAGGGGAGAGGGATGAGCTTTGCCAAATGAGAGAGAAGGCACCTACTCCACACGGAGCGTCCTGCCCTCATGGAAACGGCCATCGTGCCCCAGTGGAGTCTCTGCAGCCAAGGATGTGCAGGCAGAGCGATTTCAAGGAGAGTTTGTATAAATCTGGGGAGAACAAGGAGCTTGGAGAAATAAAGTTTGGAGAGAGAAAGCTCAGCTTTTTTTGGGTTGACTTTATTCAGAGGGTCTTCACACCCACTTCCTACTGACAGCTTGTTTCTGTGTAGTTGCTGAATTCTGGTGCTTTGCCTCTATTTAAAAACCAAAAGTAATTGAAACTTCCTGGGAACTGTGAAAGCAGCAAGAAATACTTGGACACATTGAGAGACAAGATATTTGGAAGCCTTCTGCTGGTAGATAGGCTGTTTTCCCAAAGGTGGCAACTACAGAAGTTCGTAGATGAGAGGGAAAATCTCCCTGTCGCATCCCATTGAAATCTCCATTTTAGGCACTGCTGCTCCACTGCTGCTCAGGTAAACCTGATCCTTATGGGGGGAAGCTGCTAGATGGGCCAAGGCGTTTGGGATGGGGTCAGTGGAAGAACTTAGGGAAGTGCTGGGGAGTGGAGAGTAAAGCATGCATTAGAGCACATTCAGGTTTGACTGCTAAGTGCACACTGGAAAAGGATTTCCTAGAGCAATTGCATCTGACAAGGGACTGGCACCAGCCAGGCTTTGACTGAGGAGTCGAGTGAAGGACATTTTATTAGTCAAACACTTTCAAGTGCTGCTTTGAGTTATAAATTACACTTGCTCATCTGAGGAATGAATTCGCTGTTGGTAGCATTTGTGGGCTGGAGCTAGAGGCTTACAGTCATGTCTAACTGATGCATATTGTGATGTTTCAACTTATTAGTGTACCCTGTGGACCTCATTTGGGAAGCAAAATACTCCAGAATGCTGCAATAGAGACTGAAAACAGCATATGGGATTGGGAAGGGACACAAGAAACACACCCTGACAGCAAGCTGCTCTCAGAACCACAAAGAAAGACTGTCAGCAAATTCCAGGCTGTGGCTCACAGCCAGGGGGGAACTCACTGTCCATTCCCCTCCTGCTTCACACACAGGAGCTCATACAGCATCCACTGGCAGCGCTCCCCAGCTGTGTCAGGCAAACTAAAGGTGTAAGAGTAACAAATTAAAACAGGCTGCCAGCTTTAACACACTTATTGGGGTTTGGGTCTTATTGGACTTCATATTTATGATCTTCCTTTTTTTTTAGGGTGGACTTGAAGTCATGTATATGTTTGTATTTAAAACAGAAAAATGCTGAGGAAGCTGTAACTGCACACAAACTTCCCACTGGCAGAGCACAAACTTCCACACTCTCCCCAGCTTCCAAGCACTGTGCTACACCACAGCAGTGCCAGTACTCCAGCCCTGGGCTGATTGGGAATATCATATTCCTCAGAATGCATTCAGAGTTCTTTTGTCCAAATGTGCACAAGCAGCAGGAGCTGCTGGAACAGGAACTGTATTATACACCACGATTTTAATCCAAGAATAGCAAACAGGCAGGTTAGGGATTTACAAACAGGAAAACTAAGGCAGTGAGCATTTAAATAATTTGGATAAAAACTTGAAGCTGGATAGAACAAGTATCCAGATGGGAACTTAAATCTTCACTTGCACTTTGTAATAACATAATCTGGAAAGCCTTGGATGTTGCTTGCATGTGGTTTTTGCTGCACAGTGCAGTTGGTCTGAGCACAGGGACCAGCAGTAGCAAAGTCCCTTGTGGTGTGATCCCTGGGCTGGAGCAGTACCTGCATTCTGCTTTTGCTTGTGAATTCTGACTGCAGTAAATGAGTAGGAGCTGGACAGTGGTCTGAACAGTGGTTTTGGAGGTGGGTTTGTCACCACAAACATTTGCCTGTTTGTGGTGAATAAGGTCGAGGAAAGAGGTGGGGATTTGTGAAGAATATAAAGTGCCAGGTGAAGGGTGGTTCCCACCAAGCAGTGGTGCTTGACAGCACATTTGGTCCCTCCTACTAACCTGGTGTGGGAATGAAGAGATTTTGTTAGATAACACTAAAATACAAAGAGACTGAGAGGCAGAGCTTGCTCCAGACCTCCACACACTCTGACATGGTGTTTTTGGGCAATCAGTTATTCTCAGCACACAGAGTGTCTGTTGCTGAGCACAGAGTCCAGGCACTGGGGAAACTTATGAAACAGCCATACAGATTAGCTCTCTGTCATAATCTACTCAGTCCCACTGGAGGAAATCCTGTCTTTCCCCAGGAGGCCTTCATTGCCCCAATAGAAAGCTTCTTATTCTCCAGCAGCCCCTGGCAGGGCAGGTGGGTTTTGCCTCACAGGGATGCCCTGCACCAGCCTCAGTCACTGAGTCCTCATCACCCCAAAAAAGTGGGCAGATAGATGCCACAAGGTATTCTCCCTGTGTCCCCAGCACGATGTCCCAGCATTGCCTGACCTCAGCCACCACCCCAGGAGCCCCAAGGCTGCAGTGGACTGAGTCAGCCAGGTTTAGGAGCAGGACTCAGGACCAGCCCAGCACCTCCCATGCCCTGGAAGGCAAAGCTCTGTGCTGGCACAGCAGAGAGGTTCAGGATCATTCCTGACAACCTTCTCTGAATGACCCAGAGGGAGGGAGGGAGCCTGCAGCCAGTTCTCCTCAGATGGGAGCACAGGATTCATATTTCCCTTTCTACTTTTGCTTTTAAAGGAGCTGGAGAAGTCACTCCTTCTCTGTGCTGCTTTGCATGCCATGTACAGACTGCTGGGAGAGCCCAACATCAAGCACTGAACCTTCCAGGTCTGGTGCCTTTCAGGCTACCATCCAAAATGCCAGAAGCAACCCACCAGACTGGAACAGACCAACATCTCTCCCCGTTGTACTTCAGGATCACTTGGTAGGTCAGTGTACCCTGAGCCAGGTGCAGGATTTTGTGCCAACAGAGGGCAGGGATAGCAAAGAAGTCTCCTGGTTTTTTGCATGCTTGTTCAGAGGCTGCAGACACAGAAGTACTGATGCTTGCAGCACCCTGCAGGTGAAGGGCAGCAAAACCCAGTCAGGGAAGGGATCTGCATGAACTTCCTGAAATAACGCTTGGGGGACATGCCAGAAGTTCCCACTCCCACAAAAGTGTCCCTTAGGAGCTCTGCAGAGCCTCTTGGGCTGAACAATCCTTTTGGCTCATGCCATCTACTTTAAATGCAACAAGCATCCTCCCCACACAGGTGCAAGCCACAAGCCCCATTATCCTGGACACACGAGCCACTGAGAGCAACACTGGCTCTCTCTTAATGGAAAAGAGGCATTACAGCAGTAGCTACACCATGGACCATTAACTTACTGCCAGGCAGATTGATCCTAGACTTTAACATGCATTTAACTAGAGGTCTAGAGCAGAGGTATTGCAGTGCAGCTGTAGAAATGCACTTTTACAGGAACAGCTTTAGTGCTGGTTGAACTCGGTGGCAAAGCTGCCTCTGGCTCCTGTGTGACCAGGGACTGACTTCTGTGTGTCCAGGAAAACACTGTCAGGTGGAATACTTGGTTGTTAACAAAAAGTATGAGGCTGTATAACTTCATTAAGTGTTTCACTAGAAATCAGGCAGAAAACTACTTAAATGTCATTTATGCAAAACTTCCCCAGTGCAGAACTGAAGAGCTGAATTTCTGAGGCAGCCCCACAGACACTGGTAACCCTTGTGCTTCAGGCACATTGATATTCCTTGCTGGGCTCTATCCAGATCAAGTTGGCTTCACTTCACAGCACAGGCTCATACCCACCCCTTACTGCCCAGCCATCATCTCCCAGCTGCACTGTTGGGGTGTGCAGGAGGGATAAGAGGCACAATTTCTATATAATACCAGTCAGTTTAATTACAACTTGCTCAGCAGAGCCTTGCCCATTTCTACAACAGGTCAGGTGTACCCCTCAGTTGGTATGCTGCTCTTGCTAACTGGTATGTGTCCAGCAGCAGTTCTTTTCTTCCTATTATCAATGGAGATTTTAAATTGCCTTTAGTTGGAGCTTTCAAAGATCCCCCTGTTTCTCAGCAATTAGCTTCTGTACTGGGTTTGAGCTGAAGAGTAGCCCTCCACACTAGAAATATGACAAAATTGAAAAACTGTCCATTTTTTATTCTGCTTTAATTCTTAACTCTGTTGTCAATGTGTAGGGGCTGGTGGGGAGACAAAATGCATCCCATATGAGGGAAACACAAGTGAAAAACCTCAGAAATGTTTTAAGTCCATCCATGTCCCATCCACATGTTTACAATTGGGTTTATTCTGCTTAAAACTGAAGTCTGATCCCTGCTAACAACACAGTTAATTATCTGAGTGAAGAAGCTGCGAGGTTTTGAGGAGCACTGGACATTTCAGAGGCAGGGAGCCTGTTGGGAGGCACTCCAGCACTGTCAGATCACCTTATGGGTCTCAGGTCTCAGCAGGTCAGAATCAGGAGGCAAAGGTCATTTTTGGGATTTCCTGTCAGCACAAGGTCTCAGTGAGGAAGGAAAAGAGCTTTCCCCCCCCACCTCATCTCCAGCCCTCTCACTTCCCACTCAGCACATGTCCATCCTTCTGTGTCCCCCAGCTCTACCATCCTTATTAGATTTCCCACCCAGGCCTTATTCTACCTCCCCAGCTGTCCTCAAGCTAAGGCTCTACATCTGGCACTACAAATGGCCTCATTCTCACTCTCTCCCCATCCATCTGCTCTCCATCCCATGGCCTCCTGCCCTCCTGCATTGCCCCCACACCAGCTCCAGAGCTGTCACAACATTCTTATATCTATGCTTCTGATGGGGTGCTTCCAGCACCTCAAAAAATCCCTCCAGCCAAATTATTAAAATAATTTAATACTACATCTGACTGGTACAGGCATTGAACTACTTAAAATAATTGCATTTCTCACCAGTTACAGATAAAACAGACCCTTTTTAATCATTAAGATACGGCCTGATGTGCATTATGAGATTATTAACAGCCCCATAAGTGAAATAACACATACAAGACCAAAACCTAAATCATAAGTGTTCTCAGATGCCTGTAGATTAATCATTTTATATCTCCATAGGAGCATTCATCAAGGCTTCCCATTATCACAAAGACTTAAAGCCACAAGACAGCTCTGTTCCCTGTTGCAGTTTTGCCTTTCCTACAGGAAGCAGAAGAAGGGAAGGAAGGCACTCGTTTGCCTCCAAATAGAAGCTAGTGGAAAATATAGAACAGGATATAGAAGTTTTAATTCCTCATTATTCTGTTTCACTCTGTGAAAAAAAAAACACTGCCTTGCTGTCTCTATCCTCTACAGCAATTATAGAATTAATACTGCTTTTAAAGTGGTTTTTTTCTTCAGTGCTTTCTTGAAAGTACATATCCACTCCTGATCTCATGGGCTCAAACTGTACTGTTGGTATTTTTGAAATTGATTGCAGACTCCTGATCCATAAAAATAAGCAACACCCTGAGCAAAACAAGAGAAAACCAAACGCTGAAAAGTGCAGTCACTGCTCAGAATCCTGTGGTTACAGAGACAGAAACCCACAGCCTCCTTCCTGCAGCACAGGCGCCAATTTCCCTCCATTTGGGGTTTAAAGAGATGCCCACACAGCAGTGCCTGAGCTCTGTGTACCCCTGTGGAGTGCTGTAAGTGCTCAAGAAGCAGCACAGCTTGGTTTTAATTGCACAAGCACACAGCTTGTTCAAGCTGCACTCGGGCTCACACTCGAGGATCTGAAGTGGTCTTTGGAGCAGCCACAGCACCGGATGCATCAGTCTCCTTTGCACGCACGGAAGGTGCTTGAATGCTCCCATCCTTGCTCCTGGGGTACAAAACAGTGTTTCCTCTTATGCTGGTGACTCAAAAAGACCAGCAAATTGCTGGTGTCAGAGTGGTCAGAGAAAGCAAGACAAAAGTTTGAGCAGAAAGGCTCTACCAGGATTTGCTGTAAAGCATCGGATGAGTTTATTCCATCTCCTCTTTATCTTTACAACCACACTCAGTGCAGAAGCAGTACATTCCATCAGGGCACCAGGAAGCCACAGCACTGCTCCCAGCCCAATATCTGCAGGAGAGACCATCGTGTTACCCATTCCAGACTGGGCATTTTTGGTTTTTTTGTTTGCACCTGACACGAGCACCCAGCCAGGCTCATAAGTTGGTCAAAGCACCTGCAGCTTCCACAGGCAAACCCATCATGTGAGACAAATGGTTCACTTGCTCTCACCATGGTTAATGGCCATGAACTTGGAGGCTGAAATTTCAATTCATGCCAAGGAATACAATAATCATCAATAAATTCTGTCCACAAATAACCAGAGAGGTCCTGAGCTGTGCTACGGACCAAGGGCGGAAGGAAGACTCATTTATGCCTCAGTTGTTTGTGATCACTCCAACACTCCCAAAATTGGCTCCCTCAGAATTATATTTAATGAGTTATTGCTGTAGCCTAACCCAGATCAGCTCAGTGGCATGTCATTAGATCTGCTGTCTGACACGACAGACAGCTGCTCCCACCCGAAATGGCCCATTAGAGTGTGTGCACTCGTTCAGCTAGAGGCAGTGCCTTCAGAGCTTGAGCACCAGGCCAAGAACAACCAGGTACTCAGGTCAGGCAATTAGAACCATTAAACACCCTCTAGTCAGATGTGCCTATGCTGTGAGGAAAGGTTGTTGTTCAGGGGAGGTAGTCAGCTGGGAGAAGGGAAAGCAAGTCCCTTATCCCTGATCAGAAGCATTACAGACTGGAGCTCCCTTTTGTGGGACCACAGCCAAGCTATTGCTTCTTCAAGGACCTGGCCAAAATCCAGCCCTTAAACAGCATTATCAATGGCATGTTGTCAGGTGTCCTGAGGAAGAAGATATTACAGAAATATGGGCTATCATTCATTATTGTCGCAAATTTTATAGGACAGATGTCAGCATAACTCAGCCAAGGCCTCATGTTTCTGATGCCAGCAGGAGCTCACAGCCCTGGAAAAGCAGATCAGGCACCCTCATGCTTGGCACCAGCTGGGGACAGGGCCACCATTGAGGGTGACCACAGACAAGAGCTCAAACACCCTGCCAGAGCTCAAATCTGTGTAATTTTATATCTTTCCCAAAAGTGCTTTTTCTTCCTCCACCTTTAACTGAAACCCCTGACTGTTCTTTTCCCAGTGTGCTTCTCCTTGGTGCCCACATGTATCTTCTGGCTGCACCCTCATGTTTTCCCCCAAGCTGCTTCCCCATCAGGGGTGTCCACAGGAGCACTCAGGCTCAGTCTCATGCTGCAAACCATCTGGTACAGGCAGCATCAATCAGCTTCCCTCAGGCAAGGTCTGATTATTAACAGTGGAATTTTCCAAATATTGACTCATTTTAGCCTAAATAATCTCATTCTGTTGTTATTGCCTACAAAGCTGGCTCTGCTTCACCTTCTACAATACTTCAAAAGTGACTTAGCTGCATCAAAGATATCTCACATGTAACAGCACCAGAGCCAGGTCAGCTTTAGTACAGTCCATCAGCTAAACTGAAACTCCCAGACCCCCATCTGCTGCTGTCAGACAGTGATAGGCATAAATCAATACACTCATTTCTGCACTCTTTTTTCCATGACTGCATGCCTGCAACAGCGAGGGAAGCACATACATTGAGCCTATTGAATATTAACATAGATTACAGTGAACCCAAAAAGTGGCACCTTGTTGCAATATAATGTACTCATTTCACCCCAGAGAGGTGCAACACAGGGAGTAAAAATATTTTAAGAAACAATGTACATGTACATCAGACTACTACACACAGTACCTTGGAACACAAAGAACAGTTTTCCACTTGCTTGCAGCTCCCTATTCTTTGGTCCAACACCTCTTAAAAAAAAAAAAAAAAAAACCAAACAAAAAAAAAAATAACACCCCAAAAAACTCAAAATTTCTTCAAAATATGTAACAAAGAAACAGCACAGAAGAACAAACTCCCAAGATTCCCTCTCTCCTGGGTGAACTATTCCTCTGCTCTTCATCAGCCTTGATCATGGGCACCTGGAACCCACAAGCACCGAGCTCATGCTGGGCTGATTGCTCTGAATTGCCATGGTTTCATTAACTTCAACAGATCCTTGATGATAATCAGTGTCAGCTGAGGATGCAGGAGCTGTTTCTGCTATTTGTTTATGAGCCCAGGCAGTGTTTGGAGAGAGCAGATAAAATAAAATGTTATTTTTCTTATTGAGCCTGAATTCAGGAGGGTGGTAGCTACAGTTAACTTGCTTGCAAGCAAAAGGATTTGCTTTGTGGGATATTGATTCTACCTCTGAAATTCAGCTGTGAGGTTTAGCATTCATTTACTTAGAACAACTTCAAGGAACAGCAAGCAGGAGGTGGAAGAGGTTTTGGATGTTTTCCTGTTGCTAAGGAAACTTCCTCTGTGGTGGCTCTGTGCTCACCCCAGCTGGGTCACTTGGGCTTTGCTTCTCTGAGTAAGGGGTGAGTCATGGCTGGAGAGTTAATTCCCAAACTTCCTGAGGGATGCCTTTATCGTGTGCTTCCACTCACAAGTGAAAATAAAGATTATTAGTAGTGGTTCATAATAAAAAGCTCTAGCAAATCTATATTAATACTTTCATTAGTAGTTACATGCTCTATGTTATCAATTGTATCTAACCTTTCAAACACACAGGAAAAATAATTTTTTTTTTTTCCCACACACTTTTATGGGTCCTGTCAGCGTTAGGGTACATCATGCCAAAAATGTCTTGATGTCACAACACTTTGAATAACACTGCTTTCTAGTTCCCCTCACATGATACAGCCAAAATCTGAATTACTCAACAGCAACACTCATTTCTGAAACTGCCAGTACTAGATTTTTGCATGTGGGGCTCTAGTGGCCAACCTTAGGTTTCAATTTGCTGCCATATTGATTGCAAATGAAGAAATCAGTGGTTATTAACCTTTACTAAACCAGTTGGGGGTGCTGACACAGAGGAAGGTGCTGGTGAAAGAATGTGTCACACAGATGACCATTTCATACACCCTTGCCTGTAAATTTTGTGGTCCCTTTACACCCTTGTGCACCCTGTCTCTGAGAAGCCACCAAAGAAATAACTCCTGGTTTTGTATGTTTGCTTCAGGTTTTTCACATCTTGATCTTGTTTCTTGCAAATGGTGATGAGTTTGACATAGGAACAGGTGTTTTTAGGCTATCATAAATTGTGGATAATACAGATGTCCATTACAAGGCTTTTGTTAATGATAAAAGATATTGTATCTTTGTACTTAAGGCTCCATCTGGATAATCATCCAAATGCTTGGTTGAGCTTTCAGAGCCTCATAGGTCTTCAGCATGACCTGAAGCTGCTCTGATGTGCTCACCAGCAGCCTGAATCAGGCCCTACTCTGCTCCTTCTTGAAGTTCTGGTCAAACCTTTGAGCCAGACAGCAGCAGTTGATATTTCTTATCTCAGTGTTTTTCTTCAGCAACCTCATGGGTCCCCTAGTTTGGGAAATACTCGTTCAGTATTGCCCTGGAAAAGATCAGGAATGACTCCCAGGGACCTGGCAGAGTTTCTGATGAAGCAAATAGCTCATCAAGCTGAAGAAATGAGCATCCAGTGACTTTCTTAACTCCACATGCCTTCCTGTGATGCAGATTTCATCTGCATTTCCAGACTTCTAGATTTTTAATCTGAGATTAAGAGAAGAAACTATTTAAGGGTTAAGGGTTTAAGCAGCAGGGGTCATTTCTCATGTCTGCTACCACACAGCACTGAGAAAGCTGGAAATGCCACATTCCTCTTTCCTCTCCTGTTCCCCTGCTCAGGAGCTTGTTTCCTTTTCACAGGCTGTAGGAGCTGGACTGCCTATTGATCCATTCTGCTGTCAGGCACTTCTGAAAGTGTCAGAAAAAGAAAAGTCCAAGGTACCACTGGCAGTGGCCCAGGAAGATGGAGCTGCCAGTTTGGCACCTGCCAGAGCCCTCATCCAGGCACCTGGCATTTTCAGTGCCAGGACCTCTGGCTCTAGCCTCCTGTTGGGGCACTTGGAGGACCCTCACAAGAAGCCAGGCAGGTTTTATTTTGTGAATATAAATCACTGGGAAAAAATGGTGAGGGCTGAGTTCCTGCTGTGGAGCCTGAAGGCAGTCAGAGTTTAAGGGTTCAGGCTGCCTGGTCCTGTCTTGTTTGACTCCTGGCCTCTCTGCTTTGGTAAACAATGCAGGCTGATCTCTGCAAGATGCCTTTCCTCAGGCACATGGCTGCTTTCTCCTAAAGCCTTCTTACTATGAAGTTTACAAGTGCCAAGATAAGCACTTAATCCTGCAGGGTTTGTGTTCAGCATGGTCAGACCATCTGCAGGAGCACTGCTGCTCATGCCAGAGCACCCACCCCAGCAGGACAGCTGGGACAGCTCACTTTGAGTGACTTTAGACAGTGGGTTTGGGGACTAAAATTTGACTCAAGACACTCAAGTGAGCATTTGACTGGTTTGGATCCTTCTCAGGCCCTTTGATAAATATCTGACTGTCTCCCCCAGGCAGGCTGCCTTGCAGCAAGTCCTCATCATTCCTTTTAAAGGAGACATGTAAGGACCTGCATTACATTTGGGATTTTAGAACCCTCTGAGCCCCCAGGCTGCACAGTCTTGCAGTGCTCTTCTCCCACCTCTGCTCACCTCACTGCTTTGCAGCAGCCACCAGACCAGGGAGGATGCTGGATTGTTGTTTACTTGTGGATCCCAACAAATGCAGTGTTGGATCTTAAGGGCAAGGGTCCTCCTCACCCCTACAACATCCTCTCTGGGGCCAGGATATTGTTCTTTGTTTCTGGAGCTGGATAAAAATCCATCAGCCTTCTGGGGAGGAAGAAGGTACAAGGGTTAATAGCTCAACAGTGCCACAAGGTGTTCTCCCTGCCATGAAGGGACTCTTGTGGGACCACTGCTTCTGGTTTTGTTATTTTGATATTTTTGTGATTTTCTTCAGCCTATCTGCAAGAAAAGGTCTAATCTTATGTGTTATCAGCCACATAATCTCAGATGAGACCATGTGGAAATGGTTTATGCTACACCCATGCAACAAACTGGGTTGCAACACTTTGGTGTGAAGATTCAATGGCAATTCCTCAAAGGCCCTGACAAAATGTAACCCAAAGCCCTCAAGTGAACATTTGACTTTATATCCACTGACTATATTTCTAATTATTTATAAGAAACAATTACTGATTTCTGAACCAAGACTTTCTGAAGATTTAACAGCTTGGCATTTGAGCATCAGTGACTTTGTTTCACTGAATTTTCCCATCCACTTCCTCAACTAGATGTTACCTCCCAACACAGAGCTCCAGGGCCAGCCCTGTGTCATGAAGACCCAACAGGCAGCATATGGTGACACTGGGAAAAGGCAGTAAATTTTCACATGTTGTTTGGCCACTGACTGAACTTGTACATGGCTCAGAGAGGAAATCTCAGAGCACTGTACCTCCTATCAATACCTGAATCATGCAGCAGGTCATGGGTTGCATCCAGGGCAGCCAGAAAATTGAACCCAAAACCAACCTAAACTCCTTTGCAAACTTTATGCCTCTATTCTCCAAAATGTGACTTGCTCTAAAGATAATTCCATTTGCTTCCAGATTGCCTTAAAAAAAACCCTTCACCTAGCTTTGACCTCAAATCCTTCTGTTCCAGTAAGGGCTGAGAGAAGATTGCTCTTTAGGACTCCAGCACTTGTTAATACTCCTAAAGAGATTACTCAAATCTTCTAAACAAATATCAGAATAGATTCTGGATTAAGCTTGGGTGCTAAAATGACCTTGCTGATAAAATCAGCATCATCAAACCTCACAGATTGAAGAGGGAAGCCTTGGATGTAATTTTGACTCGGTAGCTATTGTCATGGTAAGTTATCAGACTGCTCTGCATCTCTCTCCCCCTATCTCTAATTCTCTTGCAATATTCCTTGGGAATTGGTACGAGAAGTGTCAGATCTTCCAGATCCTCGTGGGAAAAACAATATACTGAGACAGTCACTGGGGCTATGCACCACCCACTCTTTTCTCTCACTAACACTATTTGCTTTTCCCATTTTGGGTATTAGAGTAGTCTGCTTCGTTTTGGTGTCAGCACGAGGCTGGTTTGTGGAGCATCCCAGCTCCTCTATTGTTCAAAGTGCCATTGATCAGATGTGGATCCAGTTCTGTGCATTTGGTCAGGCATGTTGGTGTACCCTGGGGTCCAGCATGGACCATCTCCTTTGTCTGCCTCCTCTGAGTGATTTCCCCTGTTTGCAGATAATGCCCTGAGTTATTTACGTCCTGTGTCTGTGTGTAGTTTCTTGGGTTTCAGAAATAACTAGTCCTCTAAAGACTGACTTGGATTTTGGCCTTGTAACAGCTATTTTCTTAAGGACCAGGAGTGAGTTGGTGAGGTTTGTGTTAAGTATTTTTGTCATTGTGTTGTGGCCAGGAATGAATCCCAGAAATTTTCCCAGGAAACTGTGATGAGCATTTCACAAAAGAGAGGTTATTGCATCACTTTCAACCTACATCTTTTCTGTTGTTGTTCTTTTACAGTTCTTCTGTAACCCCCTCAGATTTCTGTGCAAAATCTCTAGTGTTTGTAATGGGAAAAAATTTAAATCCAATAAGAATTAACAGGCTATTTTAAAAATATATTCCTTAGAGGGAAAAGTCCATTACAACATTTCCATTTACTTCCAAATCTCTTTACCCAATTTTCAGTTTAATTTAGACATTTGCTAATCCTAATTTTCCGGCACTGTGCTTACAATATCTAACTGAATATCATTCATGTGGAAACACATTAAAATTCTGCAACAGACTGGAACTTATGGCCTTTGAACTCTTGTCACTTTGCTTTTCAACTGTCAACATGTAATGGTGGGTCTGACTCCCTCTCCTCACAGACATATTAGTCACCAATCCCTTCCTGAGCATGCTGCTCCATTCCTCTGGCACTGTTGTCCATTATGACAAAAGTCCCACCAAACTTCAAGGACACCTAATGCAGGAACTTTTTCCAAAAGATTCCTTCATATGGTATTATTTGGGTTTCCTTTGGTCCTAAATAATTTAATACATTTCAATGTTGACAGTGTGGTGCGTCGTGCATAGAAATAGCAAATAACTGTACTGTGTCAAAGTACTGGGAATCGTGTGATTTGTGCACAGCAGTCAGAACTGAGAAGCTGTGTGTTGTACACCCTTGACTTCCAACTAGAAGGATCTGGTTTTGTTCCACTGCAGAGGGCTGAGTTTGCACAGGCAGATCCAAAGGCTCCTAGCCCATCATCCCAGTTCACCCACTCCAGGTGGAGCAGGGCTGGGAATCACTTCTGGCAAAGAACACCATACAGTGGACCTGGCCCTCTGATCCCAGCTGGGCTCACAGGGATCAAAAGTGTCTGTAAGGACCCCAAGATAAGGCTGAAAGTGCATCTCCAGATGGGGCAGCTGAGACACACTTTGTACTCAGTGGTGCTGTCTCCCTTCCCTCCACAGCTGCCTCATTGGCTCTCTTCAGGGGGTTAGATTTCTGTGAGCTAATTTAAGGAGAAAAGCCTTTTTAATCCGGTATCTTACAGGCTCAGAGTATGTATATTTTTATATTGTGAATAAAATATGAATATTAAGCTCTTTAGACAGGGACTTTGTCTTCTGAGATCTCTTCAAAGCCCTTAGCATGCTGCTGGTATTACAGGTGTAAATACTACAAATAATATAATACAGTTTGGATCCCAGAGATCCATTTCATTGGGAATGGGCTCACAAAGTGTATCTCTTTGTTGGACAGAAAAAGCTCAGCAATGAGGAGGGCTTTCCCAGAAGTTACTGCTGAGCCTTGACCTGGAAGAACTTGGGGTCAAGAGCCTCTTTTGATTTAGGTTTCCTCATAGTTCATGAGACTCTTCTTGCTTTGGTTCCACCAGTTAGAAAGGGCCAGCCTGACCAAGGAACAAAAATACAGTTTAACATACAGAGCACTCATTTGAAAGGTGGACAAGAGCTGTTTAACCCTGCCAGATAACAGCATGTAGTTGCTCAAGGCAAAAAGGGAGAATGAATTCCTTAACCAGATGAAGGCAAAGAGGGGGAAAAGGGCTTAAGAAAGTAAAATCTTTGTAGAAAAGAATATATTATTAACTTAAAAAAGTAATTTAACAGAATAGTAATGTTCTCATACCACTGAGAAAATCTAATACCAACTCTGCAAATTTAATAAAATCGCTGCAAAGGCAGAGAAGTTCAATCTGAAGTGCACTCTTCTGAGGCTGAGGCCAATGCCCATTAAGTACAATAGAAATACTTCATCAGCTTCAACACCAGCTGGATCAGGTGTCCACTGGGTTTGGATTGTCAGTGGCTGATATTGTCTCCACAGAGTAATCCATCCGCCATGGTGATTAAAGTAACATCTAATTTCCACAACAATACAAGCAAATTCTCAGTGTGAAATAATAACATCCTTTAGATTGGAAAAGACCTTTAGAATCATCAAGTCCAGCCACTAACCCAGCACTGCTGAGTCAACCACTAAACCATGTCTCTACATGACTCCTTTACATCTCTTTGAAACCCTTCCAAGGATGATTATTCAACCACTTCCATGGGCAGCTTGTTCCAGGGCTTGATCATCCTTTTGGTGAAGGAACTTTTAATAGCAGCCATTCTAAACCTCCCCTGACACAATTTGTGGCCATTTCCTCTTGTCATCTCACTTTTTACTCGGGAGAAGAGACCAACTCCCACCTTGCTAAAACCTCCTTTAAGCAGATCATAGAGAGCAATAAATTCCCCTGCACACCCATCCTTCAGCCTCCTTTTCTTCTGGCTAAACACCCCCAGCTCCCTCAGCTGCTCCTCTCAGGACTCGGGCTCCAGATCCTTTCCAAGCTTCCTTGCCCTTCTCTGGACATGCTCCAGCCCCTCAATGTTTTTCTTGTACTGAAGGACTCAAAACTGGACACAGCACTCGACGTGTGACCTCACCAGTGCTGGGTGCAGGGGGACAATCTCTGCCCTGGTCCTGCTGGCCACACCTTACAAGGTGAGATGCCACTGGCTTTCTTGGCCTCCTCTGGCTCCTGTTTGGCCAGTTGTTGACCTGTGTGCTCAGGTCCTTTTCTGCCAGGCATCTTTCCATGCCATAATCCATGTGGAATTCAGCAGGCTGCAATGTACATGGAAAACTCTGGCCACTCACTGATATTTCACCCAGCTATCTTGGTTTATCACTTTTTGCAGGTCTCAGCAATGTCTCTCAGTTGAGTGTTCCATTAACTTTTTCACCTCTTATGTCTTAAAAAAGACCAGAAGTAATCTTAATCCCCCTTATCTTGCTGCACTATTATCTTGCTGCATTCCTGGTGCCTTCCCACAGAGACTTTGTGGAACTGTGTTTTTCAACTTAGCCCAAAATTGGCTTGGAGGGAGACAGTGCAAAGACTCACTTGAACAAACTAGAAATAGAAATTAAAGTCTTACTTTGTTCCTGATTTAAATCTGATTTTAATTCAGATCAGATTAGAGCAGGGTTTGTTTTAGTGCATTTTAAGAGAAGGGAGCATTTCTCTTTTGAGGTAGGATATTGATTCCTGTTAGATCCTCTCTATAGATTAGTCCCTTGGGTGATCCACACACTTGGGCCTGCTGGGACCAGAAATTAACCCAAACCTGTCTGCTCTGGAAAGAATGTCACTGTGACATTCTTTCCCCTGATGAACTCAGGGTGACTGTAATGAAAAAAATGAGGTGTAAGATTGGCAACTGTTTAAATTAAAATGACCAGGAATAACAGGTAGAAAATCTACTTCCTTTAGCATGGGATTGCAGTAATTTTGTGGATCATACATCTGTAATAGCTTGCTGTATTAGTAAATGCAGTACAGAAGCTTTCAAGTTCAAAGCAAGTCTCTTAGTTTATTGCTTCAGAAAGTGCAGCCCAAAAGCTACTGATCTATTTGTAGAGATAAGCACCCCACAGAGTTATCAGAATCAATGCAAACACTCAGGCAAAAATTCAATGCAAATAATAAATAAGTACAGACTTAGGAAAAAGAAATGCAAGACTTAAAACTAATTGAAATGCTGACCTGAAGAATAGCTCTTTATGTGCATTTCTTCAAACTCAATTCCAAGAAAGGGAAAAAGAGTGCAAAAAGTGGTAATTTCAGGGTGGTAGACAAGAAAAGAGACAAGCAGCATCCAGAGCAAAGGAGATGGACAAGGGCTAGGAAGTGGTGGGAGCAACACTGGGTATTTTTTTTCAATTATTTTTAATATATATGAACTTAAAATGACTTTGTACAAAACAAGGTCTAATTTTGTACCCATGTTCTTTTTTGAGTTCAAGAGAAGTTTTGACATGAAACCTGTTTCTGTTTTTCTGAGCCATTTTCATCTGCTTTGGTTGTCTCTGAATCTGCCAAGGGATGGGATGGGATGGGATGGGATGGGATGGGATGGGCCACCAATCTTTAAAGTACATATCAGCTAGTTCATCTGTTCAGCATTCCTGCTGATGACTGTGTGGTAGGGTTTGGGTCATGCTTATCCTGAAATCTTGAAATTGTTTAAATTCTTCAAGGCCTTATGAATTCCAGGAGCTCCAACTGGACTGTGTGGCTACAGCAGTAAGGAAAGGACATTCTCAGCCCTGAGTAACTCACAACATGCTCTGGCTTCATTTCAGGTGTGGCCCAGACAAAAATATCCAGGCAGGTTCAGACCAAGTGTTGCCTCACCCAGTTCAGTGCATTACATCTTACCCTACAAAGTAAATCCCAGCTGTGAACAGCCCTGCTTTGCTTGGTTTTGAATGATGAATGGCAACAGTGTGGTCACAACAAATAGGTCACAAGACCTGTCTTTTCATCTCATCCACTTTGTGTTAAGAGTTTGCAAAATCTACAATAATTACCAGCTAATAAAAAAAAAAATAGTTTAGGCTGGGAAAGCTGAGTCCTTCAGGAGAAGTTCATCATTTTTTTTTCCAGAAAGAGTTAAACTATTCCTTAAATCAAGAAATAGGCTCAGTTGCTGTCCCAATGCAGCAGAACAGACATAGATCTTGTGCCCTGTTGCTGAGAACATCAGAAGTGAAGCAGCACTGGCTCATCCCAGGCTGGCTCACCCCAGCCCCCAAGTGCCTGCTCTCCCTGTGGGCAGCCTGAGCACACCAGGAGCGTGAGCAAGCAGGAGTTTGGCACCAGGCTGAACACCAGAGCTCCTGGGTACAGGAGTTTGATAAAGCAGTTTGATAAAAAAAACAAGGCATTGTCAAAATATCAACCAGAAGCCAAGATTTGGCAAGATCTGCTCTCATTTAACCTTCAGCGTGAGATCAGGTCTCAATCTTTCTATTCCTGGTAACAGCTGATGAACACAAGGTATTAATAAACATCTGCCCAGCTCTTAGATTAATATGGAGAAGAATTAATGGAGGTCTTAGCACATTCATGTTTTCTTATTATGGCAGATGACTTTATTTATAGAAATAATAGAGAGAATGGAAATTGTCACTGACACCATGTCAATGTATGTAACCAAATCCAATCATTTAATTGCATTACATTTGGCCAGGGAGTCACGTCAATAAAGGGCCCTCCTTAGAGCAGTTCAGTGGTCACTAGGTACTTTATGTTAGAAAGCTATTAGGAATAATTCTATTTTCAATGAATCATGAGGAAAACAAGTCCTCTTGGACATACCTATTCCTGTGTGTCTTTGCTTTGGGGGCAAAGCTTTCCACCACGACAGGGGAAGTCCACTGCCCTTTGTGCAGCTGTCTGATTTTCATGCTCATTTCTGAACACACTTTGCTTCCAGAGCATCCAAAATAATGGAAGAGCACCCAAACTCAGCTGTGTTTCAGATGTCACTGGCCATGGCTAAGCCAGATCCTGCAGCAGCTCTGGTTCACGCAGTGCCTGCCTCCCTGCTACGATAAAGAATCACCAGAGCTTCTGTGGGAACAATAGCACACTACACCACTGAGATAAATAAAGCATAATGTTAAACCTTGATATGTTTACACCTCCTAAGAGAAGGGAAAGAGGCCTATAAAACTCCCACTAAAGGAGCCAGGGCTGTTCAGTTCATTTGCAGCTTGATAGGTAAACCCTGCAGCCTGTTATTATTGGGACGTGCCTGTGCTGGTCTTAGAGAGCAGTTGTGGTTTAAGAAGGTTTTGGACTGAGTGTGGCTGTTTCTTGAGGGTTTAAAGTACATTTCATAATGTTCAATTTAGACAGGTAGCCAGGGAACTTTGGATCTTTCATCCCAAGGGCAGGGAAAAGTAAAACAAGGCTACAATTATGGTGCCAGATGGTTTGTCACACCCAGAGCATTGCTAGTAATTTTGCTCCTTACACATTGAAGGGGATGTGGAGTGATGCTGAAAAGCTGAGAAAGTCCTCTAGTCCTCTCCTGTTCTTCCAAAATGTGTTTCCTAATCTGGTCTGGTCTTCTGAAGCTATCAGTCTGAATTAATGAAAACAGAGCAAGGGAATGGTATAATTTCTATTAATTATAGAGGCAGGTTTGTGCAATAAACAGAATTCATATCCCTACAGTGCTGCTTAAGTACCAATAATTCAGCTGCCCTGCTCACAACTGCAGCATCTTCTTCACGTTGTTTTACAAATTAGCAAACCTGGAGTCAGCAGCTGTGTACAGTGTGATGACATTTAGTTTAACTGCAGGGAATCTGATCTGCTGAAATCCACGGGTGGTCTTCCAAGTGCTGCTTTTTGCTGGGATTGAGTTGCATCTCCCAAATTAAGTGCTCCTAGATCAGCTTAATGTTTTCCACAGAAATGAAAATATAGACACTTAGGGAATAGTATCAGTTACTTATTGCAACTGCTGAGACTCTTCCAAGTACTGCCAAGCTAACACTTGGGGGATGCCCTTCCAAAGATGAGCAGAAAGGGGGGTCAGGGCACTGCTGGAGCCAGCCTGACCTTCCAGCTCAGCCAGTTGGTTTGTATTTACAGCAGGGTACATGGAATAGGAACCCACACATGGATATCTTTGCTCAGTGACCCATACCCCACAGGAATTTCTTCTGTAGACAAAATCTGCAGAACAGAACTGGATGTGCTGTCTCCTAGTCAGCCCTTCCTCTGCCACTGCCAGTGCTGGGGTGGGATTGGCAGCAGCAATGGGCTGAATGAGCATCCCCTGTCACATCAGACCAAGCCTGGGACAGCAGAGCCTCAGGAGCTGCTGCTCCAGCTGTGGTGAAGCAAGTGAGAGCTTTGGAAGTGGTGACAGACAAAAAAGCAAAGTTCCTGGGGGCGTAAAGGAAAGCTGGAAAGGTGCAGAGGGATAGTCATTTTTGTTCCACTCCCACTTTCTACTTTCCAGATTAAATAAACTTTGGTTTTCTCTGCACTGAGTGAGAGGAAGCAAATTGCTGCTTCCCAGTCAGCAAACGTGTTTGACAGCAGAACTCCTGCTTCAAGCCCAGAACTTTGCACCAGCAAACTGGTCTGACTGGGGAGAGCTCTGGCAACTGAAACATTCCAGCAGCAACATTTTCCAGCCCCTGTAATGTGCCAATAGCAGACCACTTTGGGTGAAAACGTGTTTTGATAGCAAATGACTCCACCAGGCTACAGGAAAAAAAAAAAAAANAAAAGGTTGATTTTTAAAATCAACTACTCACAGGGCTGCTAGTGTTACATTTTAAGCATCTGACTCAGGCAATCAAGTGGAAAGGTGATAAAATCCTTGACTTTGATTGAATTTCCATTGTGGCAAAATGTAAAAATAAATACAAACACTATGGAGAAATAAAAAAAAAAAAAAGCTACTATTGGACAAAATGTTCCACATCACTTTTTAAAATCTGTACGGATACTGAAAAAAAAAAAAATCTCTTTTTTGCCTTACGTGAAGGTCAAAAATCAACTTTCAAGCACTCCTTCAGCAGACATTATGTTTAAATACTGAACTGCCTGCCTGTTTAAGGAGCGTGTTTCTTCAATTACATCCAACATTAGTGCAGCTGTTAGGATTTCCCAAAGGACCACTGCAAACTGAAGAAAAGCCTTTGTTGTGGTGCTGACAGGCTCTGTGGCCGTGCTCTGGCCCTTTGCTTGCTTCTACATTCAGCTGCTGACCTCACAGGTGTAAATAAGAAGAAAATCAAGTACCCAGTCTCTTCTGAGTACCTATCAAAGAGCACTGAGATGATGGAGTTCATTAAGCTTGTACAGAAGCTTAAAAAGATTTTTTAAAAAGCAGTCCTACTGTAAGGAAGAGGAGCAAGTATGGGTGAAAGTTAAAATGCAATAAAAATGCAGTTCCTGATAATATTTACTCTTATTGAATTACTACTATGAAATCAATAAGGGATACAAGCCCTCTGAACACATTTGGAGGAAGACTACCAGCTTTTATTTACTTACTACACTGTATTAGAGAGAAAGGCACACACTTTACAGCTCAAGGCATGAGCAGGGCATTAGCTGACACCTTCACAAGTTATCCTACAGGTATGTCTGCTCAAATGATCCAAACAATTTGGAGAATTCAATCACCAGCTTTTAGGAGCAAGGTAGTACCCTGAGAATATCTCCCTATGAAAAACATTTTTGGTTATACTTCCCTTAGCAGCCTCCTCAGTCACAAGCCCTGCTGTAAAGCACCTTTATAATGGAAATGGTCCTCAGGATTTCAAGGTCAATGTGACCACAGAGCTTTTCTGCATTTTGATTCAAATGTAATTCACGTGATTATTGGGGCTCAGAGATTCTTAAAAGAGATGGAGGCNTACTTATTGCAACTGCTGAGACTCTTCCAAGTACTGCCAAGCTAACACTTGGGGGATGCCCTTCCAAAGATGAGCAGAAAGGGGGGTCAGGGCACTGCTGGAGCCAGCCTGACCTTCCAGCTCAGCCAGTTGGTTTGTATTTACAGCAGGGTACATGGAATAGGAACCCACACATGGATATCTTTGCTCAGTGACCCATACCCCACAGGAATTTCTTCTGTAGACAAAATCTGCAGAACAGAACTGGATGTGCTGTCTCCTAGTCAGCCCTTCCTCTGCCACTGCCAGTGCTGGGGTGGGATTGGCAGCAGCAATGGGCTGAATGAGCATCCCCTGTCACATCAGACCAAGCCTGGGACAGCAGAGCCTCAGGAGCTGCTGCTCCAGCTGTGGTGAAGCAAGTGAGAGCTTTGGAAGTGGTGACAGACAAAAAAGCAAAGTTCCTGGGGGCGTAAAGGAAAGCTGGAAAGGTGCAGAGGGATAGTCATTTTTGTTCCACTCCCACTTTCTACTTTCCAGATTAAATAAACTTTGGTTTTCTCGGCACTGAGAGAGAGGAAGCAAATTGCTGCTTCCCAGTCAGCAAACGTGTTTGACAGCAGAACTCCTGCTTCTAGCCCAGAACTTTGCACCAGCAAACTGGTCTGACTGGGGAGAGCTCTGGCAACTGAAACATTCCAGCAGCAACATTTTCCAGCCCCTGTAATGTGCCAATAGCAGACCACTTTGGGTGAAAACGTGTTTTGATAGCAAATGACTCCACCAGGCTACAGGAAAAAAAAAAAAAA
>VZRH01001410.1:1789017-1807119 GCA_013397555.1 Urocynchramus pylzowi
GAAAAGGGCACTTCTCTCCTCTGAGCTATAGTGTAAAAGGTTGATTTTTAAAATCAACTACTCACAGGGCTGCTAGTGTTACATTTTAAGCATCTGACTCAGGCAATCAAGTGGAAAGGTGATAAAATCCTTGACTTTGATTGAATTTCCATTGTGGCAAAATGTAAAAATAAATACAAACACTATGGAGAAATAAAAAAAAAAAAAAGCTACTATTGGACAAAATGTTCCACATCACTTTTTAAAATCTGTACGGATACTGAAAAAATCCTTACGTGAAGGTCAAAAATCAACTTTCAAGCACTCCTTCAGCAGACATTATGTTTAAATACTGAACTGCCTGCCTGTTTAAGGAGCGTGTTTCTTCAATTACATCCAACATTAGTGCAGCTGTTAGGATTTCCCAAAGGACCACTGCAAACTGAAGAAAAGCCTTTGTTGTGGTGCTGACAGGCTCTGTGGCCGTGCTCTGGCCCTTTGCTTGCTTCTACATTCAGCTGCTGACCTCACAGGTGTAAATAAGAAGAAAATCAAGTACCCAGTCTCTTCTGAGTACCTATCAAAGAGCACTGAGATGATGGAGTTCATTAAGCTTGTACAGAAGCTTAAAAAGATTTTTTAAAAAGCAGTCCTACTGTAAGGAAGAGGAGCAAGTATGGGTGAAAGTTAAAATGCAATAAAAATGCAGTTCCTGATAATATTTACTCTTATTGAATTACTACTATGAAATCAATAAGGGATACAAGCCCTCTGAACACATTTGGAGGAAGACTACCAGCTTTTATTTACTTACTACACTGTATTAGAGAGAAAGGCACACACTTTACAGCTCAAGGCATGAGCAGGGCATTAGCTGACACCTTCACAAGTTATCCTACAGGTATGTCTGCTCAAATGATCCAAACAATTTGGAGAATTCAATCACCAGCTTTTAGGAGCAAGGTAGTACCCTGAGAATATCTCCCTATGAAAAACATTTTTGGTTATACTTCCCTTAGCAGCCTCCTCAGTCACAAGCCCTGCTGTAAAGCACCTTTATAATGGAAATGGTCCTCAGGATTTCAAGGTCAATGTGACCACAGAGCTTTTCTGCATTTTGATTCAAATGTAATTCACGTGATTATTGGGGCTCAGAGATTCTTAAAAGAGATGGAGGCAGGAAGAACATCCATAGCAACATCAATTTGGGTGAAAATTAATATGTAACTGCTAAACTGTCCTAAAGAGCAGGGAATACAGACATAGAACATATGTTCTGATTTTTTAGCATCTATTTCTTTGTTCCATTAATGACAGTACCAAATGATTAGTAAAAGCTTTTTTTACTGTTTGGGAGAAGGTGGGTGGAGGCTGGCCAAATAATGGGCACCTTAGAGACAAAAACCAGGGAAGGTGGGGTGGTGCAGGCTGTACGTGTGTGGCAATCATTTGAACAAATCTCATCTGTGTGGCACTGGAGGATAGGGGCAAGCTCCTGCTCTCTGGGCAGGTCTCCTATGCATCTTCAGTGCACATTTTAGCAGGCAGAATCTGTTTTTAATCTCCCCTGTGACATTTGGTGTGTTAGGACAGTGATTTCTGTCTTGATCCTGATGGCTCCTGCAACTGCTGGGTGGCCAGTGGCCAGCATCAGCAGCACAGCCCATGGCAAAGCCAGCAGTGTCTGGGGTCACTGATCCCAGGGAGGTGCCACAGGGTTCTCCAGCTTGGGAGTGTCCCCAGGACAGAGGTGGATGTTCCTCTGGCTGTTACTCCTTGGTGGTGAGGGATTTTGAGGCTGCAGCACATGAACCACAAACCAGTTTGGGAGATCCTTCGTACTCTGGAAGGACTTTGGTCCAGGATTTTGTCTCTGGACCCAGCAGACAAATGAGCTTCCCTGGAGCCTGGGAAAGGGGCTGGTGCACAGAGCTGCTGGAGAAATGTGAGAGCTTCTCCCTGAAGGAAGGTACAACCTGTGTGGACCTCACACATCCACACACAAGGAGATGTGGCCTGTCCTGGACACTGCCCCTGAGTAAAGCTGTAGGAGTTGGGTAGGAAGAAACTCCCCCCTCACTGAGCTGCCCATGCACAGCCTTGAGGTGCTCCCCAGCAGCAGTGGGGACCAGGATGATGCTGAAATGGTGGGATTTGGAGAGTTTGGAGACCTGAATTAGGACCTTTCATGGATCTGCAGCCTGCCCTGATCAGCACAGCCAGAAATGTTGTCAAGTGAACCCACCTGTGGAGAAGAAGTTGTTCAGTGCCAGATCTCTCACTGACTCTCCCAGAAAGTCAATTCTCTCTGGGTATCTTGCACTGGAACTCCAGTATTGAGATGGATATCCTCCTCGAAGCTATTACAAAATAACTTCCCACAAATAGCCCAGCAACCCAAAATCTATCCCTGCATTCTGACAATTTCAGTGTGTTGCCAGCTCACAGCTTTGCTGCCACCAATTCCTTAAGGCAGTTTTGCCCAGCACTGTTGAAAAGGAAAACACTCACTGTGCCCTGGGGGAAATGAAGCATGGAAGTCCCGTTATCACTGACAGAAGTTTTGTCTCTAATTCCCCATCTGCTCTTCTGAATGCTAACCTACAGTGCTGGCACATCAACTTAAATGATAAATAAGGATTCCAAGCAGGAAGTGACAAAGTATTAGTCAGATAGGCTGGTGGTATCTGCAAAAATGTGGTGTGGATGCCCATGTTTCACAGGAGGGAAATTGTAGGACAAAATAATGTTGTTCTATTACACTGATCAAGGGGAAATGCTGTCACAGAATAGGACAAAGTAATGGTCAAAACCAGATTTATTTATTATTTCACCTTCGATACATATAGGGTCCTGCATAGTTCCTCCTCCCTATTCTTATTGTTATTTGTGTTTAGCAGCTGAGTAAAATAACACACGAGACAAGAAATCTTGTGAGGAGAGTAATAATGTGATACATAGTGTTAACTTGCTTGTTTTGGAAATATCCATTTATCTTGGTTAAATAGAAGCTTAGCACAAGTACTAAGCTGAGTTATCATGATTAGGGAGAGGAAAAAGACATTCACCTCCTTGGAAACTCAATACTTTTCAACAGTAATAGCACTGCAGTGACATTGTTTGAAGCTGGATGCTTGCAGAAATTAATACAGATTATTGTCATGTGAGGAATGGAAGCATCTGTGACTGCTCCTACCATTGCTTTCATTTCCAGACCAGTTATAAGACCAAAAATACACGGGGTTTTTGTTTCATGGACGTGGCCCTTCCACTGTTAGGCATGCTCCACTGCCCTCAGAGAGCAGCAGAGATTTTGTTCTCATTTTTGCTTCAAAACTGCATTGAAGGCATATGCACACTCTTCTGTCTTAGAGAGACTTTGCTTTTGCTCTTTCTCACTATCTTTTTTCCTGACTCTAAAGAAGAATTGGTTTTATGCTAAAAATTATACTGCAAGGACACATCTGTAGAGATTCATAAATCCTGAGCTATTGTTTTCCAATGAGGCTGAATCTGCATCTGTATCACCCACCATATCAGGCACTGAACTCATCTGCAGAGCAGGTGCTTTGGAGTTTATTCTGATTTTTGACCTCGTGGCTGGTGCAGCACTGGGCTAAGCCCAGTCATCAGCCTCATCTCAGCAGTCAATTGACTCCTTGACTCACCAGATTTCCCATCCACCCCACACCAACTGCCTTGTGCATTTCATTACTGCTTTGCTGCAGTGTGCTGCTGCTCCTGCTCTCTCTTGTGCATCACTACTCTCTTTTAGGTTGTGATCCCTGTCTTTCTGACACTCTGCCTTCATGTGACCCATTTAGTTTCTAGCTTTCTCCCTTGCCTTGCTCATCAGGCTGGATTTGATTGTGTCCTAAGCATGAATGTCTCCACTAGAAAGGCTTCCTTCTTCTTGCACTGGAAATGGTTCTCTGGGGCACCTAGCTGCCCAGGAGGAATTAGGGTTTTGCATTGTTCTTCCAATCAGCCAGTTGGCTTCTGTCCCTCATATGTGGCTTGGACATCCTTACCATCACTCCACAGACTATCACAGAAGATATCTGGTCATATATGAGCAGAGGTCCCCAGCTGGTAAGCATTAGCTGTGTTTAGAGGTCATTAAAAATATCATTTCCACATTGTTCTCAAGAGCTGTTCTATTTTGCTATGACAAGTAGAACTACTCAATGGAGAGAACTCCCTTCCATTCAATTATTATCTTAATATTGAGCTCATTGTTAAAACAACAGCTCCTCACTACTAATCAGCAAATCAGGCAAAGCAAACAGGGATCTCCAGAGGACACATGTGTGAGTTCAAAGGTCCAGAGAGTTGTAGCCATGTTGCACATGACTCAGACTCAAGAGCCAACAGGCAGCTGCACCTACAGAATTACATCTTTTAAAATAAGGACATAAAAATTTTAAATTCTGTGAAAACTATGTAAAATGTATGCAGGAAAAAAAAGAGATGTGTCTGGAGCTTTTTTACAGCACTTGGGCACAAAATTTTGTTTTGAGAATCTGAGCAATTTATCATATTCAACTAAGAGGGCTACAGATGGTGAAGTTTGTGTTCTGAAAGGATGACAAGCCACTGCAGAGTGCTTATGATGTCAATTTTACACTTTTGTAAAAGACAAAGAGGAAAGATGCTCATGAAAGCCAAGCTGGGTGTTTGTTTTTACCAGAGAGTTGCTTATTTCACAGCTCCATGACTCAGTATCAGTCATATTGGATATTCCAACTGCCTTTCTCCATCAAGCCCTTTCCTTAGTTTCAAGGGAGACAAGGACTTTCTACCCAGGGTCTGCCATAACCAGGTTTTTAAGCTGATGTGTCAGAACTATTCACAACCTACCTGTAGAAATTCCCCTCCACTCAGAGGTCCCCCAGCAGGTCTCCCAGCAAGAGAGCACATGTGCTGGAACACAACTGCCAGCCAGATGGAGATACACACTCAAACTCCTCCTCTTCCTCCAATCCAGCAGTCTCTGACATTTAGAGCTCAATTATCTGTTCCTTGCATATGTCAGCAGATTTAATACAGCATTTTTTACTGACAGACAGAGAAATTAAACCAGCAGCACACAGTTAAGTAGCTTTCTTGAATTTCCAGGTCACACTGGCAGGGCTGATCCAGCACTCCCAGTCCTCTTCCCTGGTCACTTTTTTGAATCAAATCTTTTAGGAACTTGCCTGCACAAACACAGTGCAAAAGTGGTTGTCTGCAATGGTGAAGGAGCTTCACACCAATACCCAGAGCAGAGTGCTTACTCTGAGTGAGCAGTGCAGGCTGGAGCTCTTGTCTGGACCAGGGATGATGCCGGGGAAGAGCTTTTGCAAATTGTGTCCTTGCTCTGCTCTGAGTCTCTGTGTCACACCTGTACCTTTGCAGATGTCTCTGGGCAGTGCTCTTTAGTGAGATGTGACATGAGAAGCTGCAGCAGTGGCTTTGTGCTGGTGCTCACTGACCCCTCAGCAGCACACGGGTCCGGCCAGCTGGGCCCTGCTAGATGCTCATAAAAATTAACAAGAAGACTAAGAGCAGATTGCTGTATTTTACCACAGAAAATAAAGTCAAACAACAGCTAAAACTGGGGAGGGGAGGAGGGAAAGGGGAGCACAGAAGACAGACCAAAGGCAGCAGAAGAGTTGTATTTATTTTCTAATCCTATCTCTTTTAGTGTCTGTGATGAGCGCTGTAACTAAAGGAATCTAACTGAATTAGAATTTCAATATGTCCTGAGCAGATTGGAGCTGTTTCCATTCATGAGCAGCACGTCCCAGCTGTAATTGCCTGCTTGCTTATCCACATAGCTCTTTACAGCTAATCCAAATGCAGACTCAAAAATAAATAGTGCCAGAGTATTCACTTCCCGCTGGGCAGGAGTTTGAGCTCTCCTCTGCCTTTGCTTTGTTCCGGCTGCTGCTCTCCATGGCACAGGGACTGACTCAAAGGAGATAAAGGATGATTGACCTGCTCAAGGAATTAGGTGACAGAAAAGCCACTCCTGCCCTATCTGCCCTGCCTGCTCGTGCTTTTCCTCTGGGTGCTGCTTTGCATCTGTTTATCTTTCTCTGCCCTCACCTCCCTCCCCAGCCACATCACTTGTCCAATATGCTTCTCCTCTGTGGTTTCCCTAAAAGCTGCTGGTGTCCTCTGTGTCCCCAGCAGCACACCACCCTTCCTCTCCCTGGGCTCCTACCCTCAAACACACCGTTGGTATTTTAGTGCTGAAGTGAAGCTCTCTTCAGGGACATTTAAAAGCCATGTCCTTCTCAGATCAGCTTCTCTGGAGGGGTGTAAAGCTGAGGCACAGTTGCACAAAGCTGGAAGGGGTGTCCCCATGGATGGGACTTGGCACTAGCACAAAGCAAGGCTCTGCCTTTGCTCTCTGGCACAGGCATCTGTACGTGTCTTGGCTCTCCTCCCTCCTCACTGGGTGGAAGGTGGTTGTCCACC
This sequence comes from Urocynchramus pylzowi, assembly GCA_013397555.1. NCBI lineage: Eukaryota > Metazoa > Chordata > Aves > Passeriformes > Fringillidae > Urocynchramus > Urocynchramus pylzowi. The sequence continues at coordinate 1,795,462 of VZRH01001410.1, forward strand.
ATTTTTTAGGCTGTTTTTTCCATTACAACCACCACAGGCTTTCTGGGAGCCTTTGGCCAAGTCTCTCAGCAGCCTCTGTGCCTCTGTTCATCACCTCTGAAAAAGCACTGCCAATACTCTGTTGTTTCACAGTTTGGGGTGTAAATCCCAGGTCCCTCAAATGGCAGTGGTGAAAGGACATAGGAGTCAAGTCTGAAGCCAGTTCACTTCAGCATAGTCAGAGGCACTCAGGTCCCACTGTGCAACAAATTACTCTTAAAAATAGATTTCTTAGTATCCAAAAGACCATCCTGTAAGATCTGGTGAAGTAGGTACCCACAAAAACCTCATTTTTTTGTGGGGAGAAGGTAATTCCCCTCTGATGACCATCAAAGAGACTGACCTCAGCATGGAGCAATGTGCCTCCACTCCATCTCCTTTGTCTCACCCCATCTCCATTTCCCACTGGGTTTATCAGGGCACAGCCATGAGCCACAGAGCCTCTTCACTGCCACCCACATGCTCTTATCCAGCCAGCCTGGCCCAGCTCTTGTGGTGCAGTGCAGCACCCAAGCTGATCTATCCCTCTGCAATTGGAGAGGACTGTGTTAAGATTTAAAGGAGAGCATCAAGTGAGGCAGTGCAGCAGTTTCACTGCCTTCCTCCTTGCCCCCAGGATCCTTCTCCATCAGTGTAATACTCTGCCTGGTCTTTGGCAGAGCAGATCTCACTATAAAACTCTCTTGGCTCAGCTGGATAGAAGCAAATTGCAGGGAGGTGACCCTGCACTTGCCACTGCTACACCCCCTCCCAGAGCCAACCCCATTTGACAGGCAGATTGTGCCCTTCTCTGAAGCCAGGGAGCAGCTGAGATGATGAATATAGTGCTTGTCCAATGTGTCACTTGCTACGCAAATTCAAATTCAGCACAGAAAGCTAAAAATGTTTGCAGGATCCTGACAGGCAAAGTGGACAATTATGTTCAGCTGTTCCTCACAAACATCCATCCTCATGACTGCAACGTGCCAAGAGAGGCATTGCCTCGTGCTTGGACTGCAAACTCACCAGCACCAAAACATGAGGATGGAAGCAAGGGCTGGCTCTTCACTTCATGCTCTTCCACCTGGGGATGCTCTGAAAGTGCCAGGTACAGTGGTGGCACCAGCACCTCTTGTACAGATAAGGAAACTGAGGCCATAATGCCAGACTGCTCCAAGGCAACCACAAGAACACCAAAGAAGAGAAGTTGTGAGTCTCTTGCTTGCTCTAGCCCCCTCCTTTGTAGCTGACCTGGGGACACAGGAATTTCTTCAAATTCGCTGCTTCAATCAGCTAAATCAGAATAATTGAGACTAACACAGTGTGGCCAAGGTGAGTGAAACAAATTGTCACTGGGATAGTAATGTATAGAAAGAGGCACTTGGAAAACAAATAAGGAAAGAAAATTGGAGAAGGAAGTTAAAGGTAAAAAGATCATGAAGAATAAAGGCTATAAAGTCTACAGACATGCTGGGTGGACTAGGAAGGTAGCTCTTGGGAAAGTGGAAGCCTAGGGATGGGGGCCACAATTAAATGGCAAGGCTTAAAAGCTTTTTCAAAACAAAGATAGTCAGCACTGGAAAGAAAAACATCATGAGATGGAAACCTGGAAGAGTCAGAGGTTACATTGGAATATTTCATTTCGAAGTGTAGACATATTGTTATGTAGCAGGGAGATACAGACACCTCAGCCTTTCTGAATGCTTCTTTTTCTCCTGTATATACTGGAAAGAGAGAATTAACAACTGTCAGTTGTGACTTTAAGTATAAAGAAATACTGCCTTAGAAAACATACCCAAATGTCACTGTGTTCCACACACAGCTAATCTGCTCCTCCATGTGATGGCCTCAGTCCCTGGCAGCCCTGCTCTCCTCCTTTGGACATGGAATGTTCTAGACACACCTGTGACATGGGAATCCAGCAAGACCACTCTGTGTCCAGGATGTCTCCCTCTTTCAACCCAAAATTTAGATGGAGAGCTCAGCTCTGAGCTCTGGGGAGATTTCAGAGCAGGGTCAGAACTAGAGGTGGATCATTAAGGAAGCATCATTAACCATCAGCCTTCCCTTACTCTTGTCAGCACATTAGCACCAGCTGCCCATTGTCCATTTTCCCCTTGCCCTGCTGGTTGGGTTGGTCTGTTAGTACAGCTGGGGCTCCTGAGATGCTGCAAGAAGAACAGCAATTTGTGTCCCTCTGCCCTGCCCCTGTCCATCAGCTGTGGAGCAGCAAAGTTCTGTCACGAGGCACAAATTCACCCTTTGGTGTTGCTGAGGTGGTCAGTGATTGATTCTTTGGGTGAATGTTTAGCTTTTGTTGCCTTTTGATGAATCAGGGTGTTTTTTGTGAGGCAAAATTAATGCAAGTGCTTCTCTTTTTACAGTGGCTACACTGCCCAGGAAATGAAATGTCATAAGGGGAAAAAAGCTCATTAATTTGGTGCTGTAAATGGTTCTCCAAGGTCTCAGAAACCCAGTGATTAACATAAACATAGGCAGAGGCAATTACAAGCAAACACACATATAAAACCCAGCTTTCCATCTAAAAACATGGTCTGCAACATCTCTCTTTGGCTGTTCACAGCTGTGGTGACCTAGAGGTAAGGGAATTTTCATACCAATCATGACACAAACTGAAGATATAGGAAGGAGAGCAGCCAACTCAGGGTGAAAGTGAGGACAACAGAGTAATATCGGGTAATATAGGGTATGTAATATAGTATGTAGTATAGCTAAGGGATTTTGTGATTTACCCTCAAAATTACATCCTTTTTTTGGAGCAATTTGAAGCAAATGCTAGCCTGTTGTGCTTTCTTCACACTGGAATCCTCAATCAGGTGGTTGCTGTTGTGTGGACATGTTGATACTCCTTAGCACAGGGCAGAATAGTTCTGATTTTCTAAGAGCTATCTCAAGTCTTCACCTTGCAATGGCTGAAAAAGTGGACATCTTGTCAGGTTTTCTAGTGAGTTCCATGAAATCCACCAGCAGGTAACGTTCAAGAAGAGGATGAGAACAAGAGAAGGTGGGAGGAGTGGGGCAGCATCACAGACTCATGTATTTGTACCAGACTGTGCACTCTTTACTTTGCATTTCTGCCCTTAGCCTTGAGCATTTACTCAGAACAGACTCAGACAGAAGAATGAGGTGTTTTGTAAAAACCAGAGCTTGGCCTCCTTGCCTGTCACTGTGGCAACCATGTCAAGAGACAACTGCATTGATGCCACATTGAGTAAATAGTGGAGGAGACAGAGGTGTCCAGGCAAGGTCAGGCAGAAAGCCCAGAATCCCACCCAGCACCCTGCCTAGCAAAAGTCACCTGAACTACAGCAGTTTGTGGATAACCTGCCCAACAGGAATATCCCCCACAGAGTCCTGGCACTCTAAAAAGCAGCTTGAAGCATTTCTTCTCCACTGCTTTTAACAGGCATTTTCGTGACTTGAGGTGCTCTGTCTGTTCCAGCAATAACACAATCCACTCTGAATGCAAGGCTGACATCCTGCAGGACTGACTTGCACAGGCTGATTACTTGTTGCATGATAAAAATAAGTTGCCAGCAGCTGACCCTGAGAAGCCATGGGGGAAAAAACCAAGAAAATGTAGTGTTATTTGTTTTCCCAGAAAAGAGAGAGGGGGCAGTGAAGAAACACAGTTCACAGTCCTGCCTAGAGACTTACCCAGCAGGGGAGAAAGGCATGGAGGTTTGTTAACTGACCTGGTGGGGCAGAGCATGCTCGTGAAGGTTGAAGCTTTGGAGGTTATGAATCCTCCAAAGGCCTTCAAAGAAGGGTCCTGGGGAGTTTGTGTTGTTGCTGGTGCACAAAAGGTTTTTTCCTAATGTCTAACCCCTGCCTAAGGGAACCTGGACTTCAGTCACTTGTTTGACCTCTGGAGCAGTGTTATGATGTCATCAGTGTTACAATTTTACACAAAATTAGGTGTGCAATTGAGTGTTAAATAGTGGTAGTTAGCTTGGATTGCTCAGCTAACGAAGCAGGCAGCATTAAAGCTGTCACATATGGACTGCTCCAGGGCACTGGCACTATAGGGGAGTCTGAAACCACTCTGACTTCACTGGGAACAGAAGCATCCCTTTTCCTTCTCTGGCATCCCCTCAGTGGGACAGACCCCCTCACCCAGCTCCCAGCCCAGCAATTTGCTCTGGAGCTTCTAAGTCCCGTTCCCTGCCCAGGGAGTCCTGCCCAGGTGTCCCTGTAGGCTCAGACAGGTGGCAGAAGCTGCTGATGACCTCTAATGTGTGTCCAAGTTTTGCTTAATTAAGAAAAGACTCTCTAATAACCTTCACCACCATTTCCTGATGGCTCTGGGACCACTCAGGCTGTGGCAGCACAACCAGCCAGGCTTTCCTGTAGAGCGTGATGTCCTGAAGAGTGTGATGGCATAATTTAAATAAAACATCATTTTATTTTCCATCATTAAGGGACTCAGCCTGGGACAGGCTCAGTCCAGCATGCAATGTGGCCCTTGGCTAGTTGGTCTGACCCCTCCTGCATGGCTTGGAGCAGAAGCCCCAGCTGGGTGGTCACTGTGGTGCTGTCTGAGGAAATATGGGTAAAATCTTATCCAGCAGTGTGAGGATTTGGCTCTGGGTCTTACAAATGAAATATCTGACCAATATCACTATCAAAACACTTAGTTGTTGGCAATATTAATTAGATCCCAGCAGATGCTACTTCACCTTCTAAACTATAGTTATTTCAGGGAGTAGTGCCTCATCTTGTTGTTCGTTCCCCAATATTTAACTACAGTGGTTGTATGGAAAGAACAGAATTGTTCTTGGCATTCAGACAGCACTGATCACCACAAAATCAGGGAAAGGGCTGGGGGAGATTCCCCTCCTTCCCCTTCTCTTCTTCTGGACCACCTTCTTTTTGGTGGTCCAATTTGCTGTTCACCAATGCAGCCAAAAGCTTCATCAAATATTGCCACCTCTTATTTTAAGCAAGGTCCTTGTCTGCAAGTCCCAGTCCCGAGCCAGCATTTGAGCAGGATCCCAGCAGGGATAAGGTGATAGGAACACCAGTTTGGCCAGTTTGCCCTGCCAGCTGCCCAACCAGGATGTGAATTTGGCCTGGGGCTGTGTCATGGCCCCTGTGGTGGGGGCTCTGGGCTGACTCCAGGTGGAATTCCCAGTCCCTTGGCACCCATCAGCCTGTCTGCACACAGATGGATTTTGGCTCCTGTCCATGTCAGTCCTCCCCTGCAGCCACCTCTACAGTATTTAAGTATTCTCCTGGTTCACCACTATGCAAATATTGAAATTAGCCCTTTTCATGATTATGGAGACAGTGACATTAGAGACTTTCTCAGATCATGTGCCTTCTCTGCTGACAGCATCAGCCATCAGGTTTATTTTTCAGTGAGCTAAAGAATGGCCCCCAGTGTATGAAAACTTCACAATGAAGTATTTGGTATCTGGAATATTTTTTTCCCTTAAGCTTGTATCTGAATGCATTAAAAACACAAAATGTTGTGCTGTGAAAGAATGCAAAATGCAGCCCTCATAGGAATGGCCCAATTCTTAGAGACCAAGATTTTTAACTGAGCCTCACTAAAACCAGAAGAAATTAAGAGGGTCTACAAGGGGAGCCATAGCCTCATTAGCAGGTCCAATATGGCCTGAGACCCTGAGAGAAGGCAATAGATCTCATACCCTGAAGTGAAACAAAGAGGCCTTGGGCAGGGATCTAACTGGCCTTGGGACAGTAATTTCTCCATGGGAAAAGATATCTTTGTCATATCAGTTGCATTTCCACAAAGTGCTGCATTTGCATCTAATTCTTGTGCCCCATTCAGACACTTCCCTGAGAGCCTCACCTTGCAGAGAGCTGCAGAACAACCAAAAACCTGTAATGAGTGTGGATGTGCTTAAACAATAGCCATTTTGTCCCTGAAAAACACTGCCATAATAAAATTGGACACAGCTATTACCTTTTCTTGAGCTACTGATGACTTCTTGCCCATGGTATGAACCCTTTGCAGAGTGGAGCAGAGCTAAGCCTGATTAGCCAGCCTCACCTCTTCCCAGTGGGGCTGATGGGGTTTATTCTCCATTCCAACATACTGATCTGTCATCCCAATTATTTTACATCTCACCTCAAGTTAACAAATGTCCATCCTCAGAGCACACAGGGCATCTGGCACACTGGATATTATATGCTGTGCCATGTTGGATGGGCAGTGACAAAAATTATCCCTCTTCCCCCAGGTCCTTCCATCGTCCCGCTGCAGCGAGCAGAGCCAACACTGGGCAACCCTCTAAAATGTTTATTTGGACCAGTGGCCGGGGATCTACATCTTACAGACATGATGAGAAAAGGTAAAGGCACCTGTGCTGATTGTCTCTTATGGGTTTGAATATTTGTGAGTGGAGTGTGGCCAGTGGTGGCACTGGAGAAGCAGGAGGGACGCAGAGGGTGTCCTCCCTGTGCCCCACAGTCCCAGCTGCTGCTCCACCAGGCACAGGAGCAGCCCAGGAGTGCCAGGGTTACTGTGCCAAGCCAAAGCAGGGCTGAGGGGCAATGCCAGAGCCATGGCCAAAGTCTTCCTTGCTCTCAGACATCAGCAGCACAGCGTGACCCTCTCTGATTCACGTTTAAAAGCACACTAATCCCCAGCCCCAGGTGTGCACCCCCAAGCCCTGTAAGCCTTCATGCTTCCTGCAAGTGTCCTGCCTCCAGCCTTTAACCACTCTGTCCCCCAGGCAGATCACTGCCCCACACACCTCTTGCACATCTGAATGATGCATCCAGCTGCCAGAGGGGTTTTCTGGTTATACAAGTGCATGTGTGAGGATGAGCCTGTGTAAAATACATTGCACAGTAGCTGGGGGTTGTTTAGCTGCTTGAAAGAGAGCTGGTGGCTCACCAGCCCCCTTGAGTGGTGTTGCTGGAGGGAACAGGCTGAAGGAGACAGAGGAATAAATGAGCTACTGGATCTCCCAGGGGAGCAGGGAAATGTGCCAAAGAGAAGGAAAGGGAAGGAGAGGTTTGAAGTCCACAGACAAAGGCAGTGCTCAGTTGGGAATAAAAAAGTGAAATATCAATGATGAAATAACAATTGTCAGTAATGCTCAGACTTATCCTTCCAAAATCCCTCTCCTTTGTAGTAAGATTTTCTGGACAGCTTGTCTTGTCCCAACAAGGACACACTTGCCTTTCCTTTCTTTCCTTTGCCCCTTTCCACCTCTCCTTCAGTTCCTCTTACAGTGACTATTAAATGTAATCACAAAAAAATCACACTCCAGTGAAACAAAACCAGATATCAATGTATTTACAGTGCCAATTAGCAAAACACACAGTAGTGCTAATGAGACATTACTGTTGGCATCTGCTTTGGAATATGCACTCCTGAATTCAGGCAGCACAGCTGCCCTCAGGACCCTGAGATTCTTTGGAGAGTTGGCCTATTCACTGAATGTTTCTGCAAAGGCTGCATAGGTGTTCAGCTCTTTGGATCATCTGATCCCAAACAGATATTTTGAAGACAAAAAGACCAGCTCTGCAGCATGAGCTTTCATTGGAGCTGGTTCTCTAAATGCCTCCTGTACTTCTGCCAGTCTCTTCTTTAATTGAATTTTCCCCAGGCTAATGTCCTTCTGCATTAGAACACTGTCATGGTCCAGGGTTAGACACTTGAAGGAGATATCTGCCCACACTTTGGGCTGGCTGGAAGCTCCTGATTAGCACAGCCTTTGACTCTCACCATGCCTTGAAGCTAGGCTTATTAACTTGGGCTGAGGGCTCACCAGAGTCTGGTCAGTACAAATCCAGGCAGAGCTCATCCCTGCCTGCCTGCAGAAACAGGGAATAGGGAGCAGTATCTCTGTGCCTACACACCAGCCATGGTAAATTCAGATTTCTTGACAAGGCTTTGGGTGGGTTTATTTCCCAAGAGGTTCTGTAGAGCTGTAGGGAAGGACTTCTTTGTACCTTGTGAGTGATTAATAAAATGCAGGAGGGAAAGGGAGGAAAAGAAGATGGAAATGAGAGAGTGCTGATGGCAGCCTGAGGGCTGCAGAGGAGAGGTGTGAATGCAGAGCAAGTGCTGTTAGTGGGAGAAACTCATCCTCCAGTGTCTGGCAGTGATTTCAACACATGTAAGGTCACCAGTGCCATCATTATATCAAACAGGTGGTGCCTTTCAGAGAAATGACTCACCTTAAATGACCCTTTCCCAAGAATTTTATTCTTTAAACTTCAGACAGGAAGATCTATTGTATGAATCAGCAAACTTGTCACCCAACATATGCTACAACCACGTACTTTTGAGGGGTTGCACCATAATATTAACTGTGCTGCAATGAGCCACTTGCTCTAAAGGAATCAGGCATCTCTGAGGCATCTCTTTTTGCAGGATCAGCACCAGAATATCTGTATTTCATTGCTGTTTTAGCCATCAACAATTCCTCAGCTGCCACATTTTATACTTTGGAAAACTAGTCAAGCCCTCATTCTTTCTCAGCTGTCAAAGAGGTTCTCCACACCATTACTGCCATTGGAAAAACAAAGCACTGGTTTGGTTTGGTTTGGTTTGGTTTGGTTTGGTTTGGTTTGGTTTGGTTTGGTTTGGTTTGGTTTTGTCCAGCCTGGTGAAGAAGGAGGAAGGAATTGAGTGAACAAATCTGTTAATATCTATAGGAATCCACCTACAACCATCCCTGAGTCTGTTCTGAGGGTTCCAGAGACCTATGTTGCCATAGGTCTACTAGTAAAAACTGGTGCAGCCAAATGTGCCTATAAAGAAAAATGTAAAGAAGGTGGCTTCTGAGCAGAAAAATCCCTGAACACAGGGAATTCTGCAGGTAAGACTCAGGAGTAGTTTCTGACCATTGCATTCAAGGATTTCTGATATCAGTAAACACCTCACCATGGGGTAATTTGAGTGACATCTGCATAAACTGATATCAGAGAAGGGAATGTGAATTCAAAGTCATTCTGAATTATTCAGGCAGGCAGGCATGCCTGTCTGACAAGCCCCACGACTGCATGGTGCCAGAGGAGGCAATGTCTCCCTCAGTGTCACACCATGGTCCCTTTGCAAGGGGAGGGCTTTGAAGGTAGGTAATCTGTGTTTATTTGAAATAAATAAAGTAATTGCAGGTGCCTGGTTATTCTAGCTTTCCTGTGAGGACACTTAGTACTCTTCACAGAGCTCTTAGTACTGCTCATTTTGGAGCAGGAGGTACAGAAGGATCTGCTGACCACATTGAGAGGGATTCCTGCACTGCTGCTGTGCAGGGACATGGAGAGGGGAATCTCTGCCTGTCCCCAGCAGGCACAGTCATGGCTGAGATCTCCTCTCTGGCATCTGAGCCTGGGGAGAGCAGGCAGTCTTTATCCTCTGAGCAACTTGGCAGAAAGAACATGGAAATTTAGCAAGGGAGAACTTCAGTTTGGAAATTATCAAGGGCACAAAGACCTTTTGTCCTTGGGGGCTTACTTCCTATTAAATGTCTTTGAAAAGGTCAGGGAGACCCTGTGTTTTGACAGCTGGGGTCTCTTTAAAAACCAACAGCCCCTCTGGATGTCATATGGGGAGTTATCCTAGGGAATCACAAGGATTAGATGGAGTCACTGGTGAGCAGTGCCTGGGATGCAGCGACCTGTACTTTAACACAGCCCAGCAGGCAGCTGGCTGTGGCTGTGCAGCTCTGGGATCCAAAATCAGCCAGCTAAGCAGGGCATTATTCCAGCTGACCGAGCAGAGGGAGGCCCCTGAGCTGTGCCAAGAGTTCCCAGGTACACGAGCCCACCCACCCAGCACAGCTGCACACTCATGTGCAGGGCCCTGCTGCTGCCCAGTGAGGGAGGTGCTGAGACTGCTCTGTTTCTGCCCAAGCACTGGGCAAAACATATTGTGTTTCCCAAACCAGGGCTCCCAGGGGCAAAAATGTGAAGTTTTGTAGCAGCAGAGTTCCCAGTATCACGCAGAGAGAATTGGCACCTCCCCAGTGCAGGCACAAGCGTGAGGAGGAGGAGGAGGAGGAGGGGGGAAGGCTGCCCAGCGCTGTCTCTTGGGCTGTGGCAGGACTGCTGTCATGGGCTGGCATGTGCCACACCAGCACCTGCCCCAGCAGGGCCAGCAGGCTGACTCCTGGCAGGGATTCAGGGGAAAAAGCCCTCAGTGAGGTGTAGCAGGCTATCACCTTGCTGTTGTTGAGGGCTTTGAATAACAAATATTTACAAAAGAGCAACGGAAGCTGTGCTCCAAGCCTGACCTCTGAGGCAGAGCTTTCCTTAGTTTTATTTCCTACAGTAGGTGAGCTTGGAGGATGCACCTGGCAGGTGGTCACCAGTCACCTTTGCCAGGTAGCTCATTTTCACTACACACCCTTCAGTCCCTCCTTTTTTTACCTCTGATGGCGTGTTCCTTGGCTAAAGACCACATGGGAAGCACTTGTAACCAATCTCAATTAGTTATTTGTTTTTAAATTGTCCATTTGTATCCCTTTTATGTCCACTGACATTAGTGAGTGATTGCACTGGGCCTGTTTTACGCCTACACATTGACACAAGTTATGCTGTGTGATTGTTTAATGTGCTGGAACTGCATGACAATCTCTGCCTTCCTGTCTGCTTCCATTTGGGAGCAATGCAAATCCTAGTGGCAGCAGTTAAATACAGTTTGATAAATAATAATAGAAAAGTAGCATTAGATTATTACTCTACATTACTTCTTGGAAGGCAATTGCATCTGCCAGTTTACAATATATATTTTTTTTCCCCAAACAGCAGAGGAAACCTTGACAGGCTGAATTACCATTTCATTTCCAAACAGAAAAACACTGACAAGCTCTAAAGGATGGTTTTGAAGATAAACCATGGGCACCTAAAGATGTAAACTACAGTTGGATAAAAAAACCTCAAGGATTGTTAGGTACAGGAGACTATTGACTGCAGTACTGTCTAAGCAACATTTTTGCTATAAAACCCCACACCATATGTGCTTTTCCTGGCTGTGACTCATCATCTAAATAGAAATTCAATTCCAGTCTCAGGGAGTCTATGATTAAACATATTTTTTGCTGTTGCTTCTGCTGTGTTTATGTATGATTTCACATCTGTCTTATCTCTATTTCTTTATCCTCAATAGCCAACATAAGTTCTCTGGTTGACCTGACTCAGTGATTTTTTTTTTTCCCCACGGGTGAGTGAAACTTGGTGGCTTCAGCTGAAACGAGTGGTGGGTTTGCTAGAGCCCAAAGTGACGTTGATGTTGCTCACCTGCCATTTTGCAGGCAGTGGAAGAGGAACTTCTCCCACGTGCTCTACTGTGTCCATGTTATGGTGGTGCCAGGGCTCAGAGGTGTGCGGTTCACATGCTTCGGGTGCTGCCTGGATGATTCAAAAGAACCATAACAGAAAACACAGGAGATTTTGACCAGCCTCAGGTCTGTAAGTACATTTTAAACCCACAAAGTTTGAGTGTGTTTGAAATGTACTCAAATATTTCCTTCTCCACCATTGTGTCCTCATGACCCATTGAATCATCAAAGGCTCGGAGATGAAAGAAGGACTTATGGTTAGAAAATGCAAAGGACTCTCTGCTGAAGGGGGAATGGTTTGTTGTATCTTCTTTTTATTTTTTTTTTCTTCTTTTTTTTTTTTTTTTTTTAT
>VZRH01001410.1:1807212-1864821 GCA_013397555.1 Urocynchramus pylzowi
AAAAAAAGAAAAAAAGAAAAAAAAAACCACAGAAATCAATTGCAAAATCCCCATAGTGTTTCATGAGCTTTTGAGTCACACTCAGGGTGGAAAATTGCCCAAACCAATAGCCTGTAGTGAATCAAAAGAGAGCATGGTCCTTTCAGATAATATTAATGATGAATTTCTTCAGGCTATTTCCTACATGTGGTAACATAAGACCTGTTACCCTATTTGGATGGAGAAAAGACACCTCATACACTTGAACATCTTCTAGTGGCCTGAGATGGCACTGGCAGGTCAAATGCACCTCTGGGATAAATCTGCTGAGCCAAAGAGGCTGTACCAAAGAAGCATTTACTGAGCTGGCACAAGTGTTTAATATTTGTATTTGCTGTAAGGGGTTTTCACTTTTTCAGAAATGGCTGTAATTTATTTTGGAGGTGAATAAGTTTCCACCAGGTCAGAGTGAACCCGTTGAAAAAGGACAACAGAGGACCTTTAAACCTTTCTCTCCTATGAGATGGGTATGGAGGTGGAAGTGCCCACCCTGTAGAGGCTGCATTGATGATTATACATGAACTTCACATAAGAATGTATTATTTTCAACCTCAGAAATATTTACCAAAAAATCAGGGATCACGACCTACTGGACAAAAGGAAAACAGTCACAGCCCTCAAAGCTGGAGAAGACCGGGCCATCCTCCTGGGGCTGGCCATGATGGTGTGCTCTATCATGATGTACTTCCTGCTGGGAATCACACTGCTGCGCTCCTACATGCAAAGGTAACTTCGTGGCTGTCCCTGGTCTCACATCCCCTGCTCCAGCTGGCTTCATGTGGCTTATTCTTTTGGCTCTTTTTATTGAAGTTTTATAATTGTTCATTTGGTCAGCATAGGCTTAACTCTGCATTTCCTTGCCCCAGTATAAATTAGGCACAGCCACAGTGAAAGCAATTTGAGTAATACTGGCATAAAACAAGGGAAGAATTAGATCCCTGTTTGACAAAATCTTGATCCACAGGCTTTAGTCTTGGCACAGTTTAATACCAGTATAATATCCATATCAGCTGGCCTGCAGTCTGCTGAACCATACAAACTTCTCAGGAGCTGTTGCTGAAAAGCCCAGACTCAGGACAAAAGAGTAAAAAATATTTTGCAGCCTTGAGAAACAGTACACTTCCAAATGAAAGATGGAGAATTAATTTGGGGAAAAAAATCAAGCTCTTTGTAGCACGTACATGTCAGTTATTACTTTCCTTTTAACAAGTGAAATCCTCATGAAAGATAGTGATTTGCTGAAAGCAAAAGACCATCTTCCATCATTCCTGCCCTGCACTTAATTTTTCTGAGGCTGTCTCTGCCTTCCTCCTCTGCCACAGAGCAGAGAGTTTGGTCTGTGATTCATTAACAACATTTGTAATCAGTTTTCAAGCATCAGCCCTATTTAAAATCCAGCACAGACTGCAGTAAGACTGTCAGCGATGGGTTTTTTCCTGCCCTGATTGGTGAAGTTAAGAGAATGAAAAATGTGCAACTGGGATCAAAATATTAGTCTGCCATGCCCCAAACCATGCTAAGGCAGGGGCACACACCTGGAACATCTTGGGTTAAACACCACAGGCTTCTTCTTTAGGCACATGCAAGAAGTGCCTACAGTTAACTGGTGTGAACATCCTCAACTGTACTGGTGCACCTGCATGAGAATATTCCCTCTTGACCCTGCAGTGACAAGGAATACAGATGAGGATGAGCTGTGCTGCTTCACAAGCATCTTATTTATGTGACAAAGTTATTTGTCCCTTTTCAAATCAAAGCAAAATTTAGATTTTGAAAATTGAGATCAAGACCTGTTAAGTATCCAAGAGCATTTGCTATTCCAAATTGCTCTCCCAGATCTTTCAGCAATATCAGGGTCAATTGCAGAGGCTGCTAAGGTCAAAACTGCTCACGTGGAAAGAGTTGATTTATATTATATGATATGTGAAAAAAAAATTGCCAGATTATATCAAAACACCTCCAAAGTATCAACTATTCCATCTTCACAAGTGTGTGGTAGGGAGGTGTTACTTTATTACCCCCCTCCATGAATAAAACAGCAGCCAGAAAGGTGAAAGTGAGGAGAAGACAACCCAGGAGCTTTTGCTGTCACTCTTTTCCACACTGGCAGGGAAACTCCTCAGGGGTTATTCTCCTTTACAGCAATACCCCTCCAACAAATACTGCCTGGGAGGGTGAAAAGAATCCTTTCATTCAATTTCCCCCAGAAAACATAGCATAATTTAATATAAATGTAAAACAGAATATACAAGCAGAATTACCGCTTAAGTAAAACAGCAACAGAATTAGTCAGAAATCTTTGCTATCACTTACTATGTAAAGCCCCTGATAGGTTTTTTGAGGGGCAAGCAGACCCTCATCCCCTTCACCTTGGGGGTGAGCTGAGGGGCTGAGCACCATTAAAGGGGAACCCTGGATGAAACCTTCCCCCAGCCCTCAAAGGGCTTTTTGCAGAGCCCTCAGTGTGCCCTTTCCCCAAGGAAAACACAGCTGTAGATTTTTAGATACATGCCAGTGAACATTGCTAGTGCACAGCCAGGCTCCATCATTCCAGTTTTAGCCTCTGGTGAATTGGAGATGAGATGAAATCCTCCAGAAAAGTTACTACCACTGACTTAACTTAGAGAAAATCGAGCAAGCTGCCACTAGGAAAAGTTTTCCCATAGGTAGAGCTGCATGAGGTACCACTTGAAGACATATACATGTCTTCATGTATATGAGAATCCATCCCCAGCTAATTCAAAATATTCCTCTCAACCTTCACTTCAAATTGACCTGAACTTTGAGTTAACCCTCAAGTCTTAGCTCAGGGTGTCTTCTCATGCAGCACCATGTGTGTTGTGCTCTCCCCAACACAGGCTGCTCAGTTTTCTTCTCTCTCTGCTGACACCCTTTCAAACACACCTTCTCCAGCACCAAAGTTCCAGTTCACTTTCCATTTATACACAGACATAAGTGATTTGGGTAATTTTGTAATTGATTTTGGGTATTTTGTGCCCAAAGGCTAAACTTTGGGTACTATAGAATAAAATGTCTGATGTCTGTGCTGTGTAGCATGAGATAGCCCAGGCTGTGCTGCAACACGTAGCCTCTCCTGCAGGATGCCTCCAGTATATCTCTGATGGGAATCCTGAGATGGCTTTAGTGCTTATTTGCCCATTCTTGCCATGCTCTAATGTCTCTTTTTTTCCTGCTTAGTGTCTGGACAGAAGAGACTCAGTGCTCGCTTCTCAATGCATCCATCACAGAAACCTTTAACTGCTCATTTAACTGCGGCCCAGAGTGCTGGAAAATCTCTCAGTATCCCTGCCTGCAGGTGTATGTTAATCTCACCTCTTCTGGCCAGAAGCTTCTACTCTACCACACCGAGGAAACAATGAAAATTAATTCTGAGGTAGGAGCACAGAATAAAATTTGTTCCTAAATGGGTTTCTGGAGGGCTTCTCTTCTCATTACATCCCTTCCTCACTTTAGAGCAATAATAAGGCTTCCAGCTCCTGCTTCACTGATAAATACAGAGCAGAGAAAGCAGAAATCAGTGCACAAACTGAGCTCATATGTCTGGAGAGGGGCAACTTTCTGCCTCCATCCATTCCACACGGGGTGCTGTGCCCCAAGGGCTGGAGCCTCCTTCATCCTTTTCAAGTGCTTTACAGGAGCAGGGGATCACTGAGCACTTGTCACATTGATATTCTCATCGAGCTGTGGACAAGTCACTTCCCACCCAGGAATGGCTCCTCATGACAGTGAACACCCCTAGAAATGTGCAGGGAGCATCCATGTGGCAGTGAGGATGGAAATGGCACCATTTCTGCAGGGCAGGCAAGGTGGTGGGGAGAGACAAGAGCCCATCTCCATCTCTGGTGACAAACTGAGCCTGAGCAGCTCCCCTGAGCTCAGCTGTGCTGCTGGGCTCCAGTCACTGCACCCACCCTGCAAAGACCCTGAAAGTTTGCTGAGTGGGGAGTGCCAAGATAAAAGCAGCAGCATAAACATAAAAGGCCTGGCTTTGGGGTGTAAATAAGATAAGGACTCGCCCCATCTTTACAGCACAACTGCTCTGGTTCAGCTGTTGAACTAATGGAATTATTTTCAGCGAGCCAGGAGAATTCCTGTCTCTGCTTCTGCAAGTACAAACTCCAGCATAGCCCCGTGCAGGTGGGATGGAGAGAGCTCCTGTCTGGAGGCTGCAGGGAGGCAGCAGATGCAGAGAAGGCAGCAGCAGCACAGCTGAGCACCTGACGTGGGCTGTGCATCACTCCCCACCTTCCACAGGGAAAGGAGAGATGGGAATAGGGAAATGCCCCTCTCCCCACCTTCCTTTCTTCATATTGACAGCACTCATGTCCCTGAGAGTACAAACTGGAGGGAACTGGGACACAGTGGAATCATTAGACTTACAGGTGCCAGATTTTCTTTAACTGCTTGGTTATCCAAGGTCACTGAACCCCAAACTTGGCAAAGCACACCCCGGAACAGCAGAGCCCCGGATCAGGCTGCTGACAACGTAACCTACTGTGTTTCTATTTATGGCAGCTGCTCAGTAGAACAAATTACTTCTGCATATTAAGATGAAGTGATATTAAAATTAGTCAAAGTATGGCATGGTTGCACCAGGCTGCTTATTCTGCTGGATAATTAACTCTCATGGCTGAGAGATGGAGTCCTCTGGCTCTGAAGTGTGAAATGCAGAAGAGTTCCCCCTTTTTCCCCTCTGCTCTGGTATCAGTTCAGGAAGAGGCAGTCACTGTCTGTGAAGCCTGAGGCAGGACAGACCTCACTTCCTGCTGGGGCAAGAGCAAAACCGTGATGTTCACGCCTCAATTTGATTAAAAGAGATCAGATAAATATGCTCCACTGATTCAAATAAATTCGAGAGATTCAGCATGAATCTCCACATTCTTTTATTGATCATTTTTGTTTGTTGAAATGGACTTTGAAATTCTCCCAGATGCGACCTCCTCTTAATTTAGTGTAGGCACAGTTAATACTTCTCCAGCCCAAGGTTGTTTTACAGGTTAAGCTCTGCTCTCAGGAGGATTCCTAGGTTTTCCTGACATGCTGCTGGCTATGTGACCTGAATATGAAAACAGTTTTGAGAGGAAGTTTGCAATTTCTATAAAATACCTGTCTTCTTGCTCATGGCTCGGATCAGCAGAGTTTCCAAGCTCAAATCAGCACAACCAATCTCAGCATTCCAGATGTGCTTTCCCTCTTCCCTGTCCAAGAGCATCCCCATGCAGCAGGAAAGGAGTCCTGAGCAGTGCTGGGTGGTGATGCTCCAGCTGGCTGCTAACCTGTCTCTCTCCATCCATTTACTCACATCTGTGTTCCCTGTCTTTACCCTTGCTAAATAGACAAAAAAAATCCAAAATCCTGTGCCTGGCTCAGTGAGCTCTGACATTACTGGGGACAGCACAGAGCACAATCCTGACACACCAAGGCCAACACCAGTGACTTTCAAAAGGTGACACCCCTCCATCAACCTCTCTGCTTTGCTGAGCACCCATACACAGGGACAGAGCAGCATCTGGAGCCTGCCTCTCTCTTCTCCCCACCAGCCAACGTGGACAGAGCAAAATCCACTTTGATTTCAAATCATGGTTTATCCAGGAGAATTGCTGTCTAACCTGGCTGTCAGTTCAGAAGGTGGAGTAAGGAGTAGGTACAATTTATACTGAGATCTACAGCATGCTGCTGCCAGTCTCTGGTGGGAATCAGTGGGAAGCCAGAGGATACCTGTCAAGCTGCTCCAGTCTTTCCAAGAAAAGCACATAAGATTTTTTTTCTGGCTTTTCGTTGCTCTTGCTGTGTCTACTTTATCTCTAGCCTTTAGGACAAGCCCAGCCCCTTGTCAGTACTACAGACAAAACAGTTTAAATGCTTCCATGGCTTCACTTTCCTTCCTCAGCTGCCAAAGGCTCTAACAGCCTCTGTAAGAGGTAAATCATCCACAGAGCCAGGCTGTCACCATGAGGAAGGGCTGTGGTAGTTAAAGCAATTAGAGAAGCCCCATTTTGATCTCATATTATGTAATTTTGACTCTTTTCATGTCATTGGAGATACTGCTGATTCGTATCGGTTCTCCATTAGTGAGATAACAAGAAGGATTTAATCACCAAAATCAGCTGTAGCTGCCTGGGACTCAGAAATTATGTGGATTCTCAGAGTTTCTCACTGAAGACTCAGGTGTTTATAAGCCAGGAAGGAGCTTGCCTGGTGCAGGGAGGGGAAGCAGAGGTGTTCAGCTGTGGATTCCAGTAGACCCATTTCAGGGCTGGAACAGTAGAATTCCATCTGGAAGAATCAATTCAGGCCAATTCAGACACAGGATTCTTCCTTCAATCCTTCTCCAAACTTGTTGCCTTTTCAAAAAGAGATGTAAATTGACATCCTGACCACTTTCTCACAAAGATTGCCACAGCACATCCTGTCTAGGTTTCCAGGCTCAGCTTAGACACCAATCCCAGCCACAGACATATGATGGGAGTTGTGTGTTTCACTGCCCAGCCTGAACTGGGGGCTTTTCTGGCAATAGCCTTTTTAGTGTATCTTCATTGATTTAAGGGAAACTGCCTCCAGCTCGCCTGGAGAAGTTGTGTGATCTCCATCCTTGGAGATCCTTCATAACCTAACTGGACAAGTCCCTGAGCAACTCTGCACTGAGCAGGGCGCTGGACTGGATGTGTCCAGAGGTAGTTCAGGCAGGATACCTACCCAATCCTTTATATTAGGAAAGTAGAGATAAAAACATTAACCACAGCCTCTATTTGTAACTGTCTGATAGATCCTTCTTGTGCTCAGATTGCAAGGAACACAAGAACCACCTTTCTCATGCTGTATCACAGAATCTTCACCTGAGGTAGGGCATCAGACATTGTTTACTTGCAGATTTCCAACTGTTTGACAACGCAGCAGTGCCAAAAACCAGCGTAGATTTAATTGTCTACATTCACAGGTATAGCATAACAGTTGTGGATATAAAATTCCTTACCAGGCATTGGAGAAAACTACTGAAAACTTAAACTATGGAAAACAAAGAAAACATCAATACATTATTGAGTCTTCTTCTTGTTTGCCAAACACCTACGAAACACAGACCTGTGCTGTCCCTGGGATCTCACTGGGAAAGCTGAGATGTTGAAAGAGGCCAGGAGCACCCCACAACCAAATTAAATGTCCTTGTGCTGAGGACCTTGTCAAAGCTAAGACCAAGATGTTTCCAGGACCTCGGGAGAACCAGAGTGAGGCAGATAGCACACAGAGTAAAGGCACACACACCTTGGAGAGCACCTGGGAGACCACAGCCTGGAGAGAGAGGTGGCTTCAGCACAAGGAGTCTGGATGAGAGGCAAAATAAATCAGCTTCCCTTGCACAGCTGCACTTCACAGTTTCATGCTCCCAGGCCCTCCATCATGGGCAGCCCAACACAACTGGTGGCTCTGTGCCAGCAGTTGTAGGGAGAAGCTCAAGTTCTGCTTCAGGTCCCCTCTGAAAACACTTGGACAGTACTTGGACTCACTGCACTCTTGGGATATTTCTCTAAACTTAGAGCCCAGGAATCTTTCATCCTTTTGGCTTCTACAGATCTTCTATTTTCTGTCAGTGGAAAGTTGTATTTTGCAAAAGTGGCCAAGTTCTCATTTAATCACCTCATTCAGGATACTTCATGGGAATTCCAGAAACAGAAATGAATAGCAAAAAATGACAAGAAAAAAACCCCCAAATTCCCCCCAAAAACCACAACACAAATCCATTTAAACTGGAAATACTGCTGTTATGACAGTGATAACAGATAATTTACTAAGGGAAAATGAGGAATGCTTCACTGAGAAATTTCCCCTACTTAGTAGATTATGATCTATTAACAACTCGTGGGCACTGGGAGAGGGCTCGTGACTTTGGACATTTAAGACAAATTTGGTCAGAGTACAAGAGAATATCCTATAGGGAACAGACACGCACCAGCAGCAAGATGGATGAGATATTAATGCTCTGATATTTTTCATCTCTAATTTCTAGAGCTCTATGAAATATTCATAATGGCAGTGTGGCCACGCTCCACCATTAATGCTCCAGTCTGCTAACGCCAGACAATCTCTCTGCCATGCTTCAAATCATATTCTGTGTTAATAACTTGCCAATGAATCAATCAAATCCTATTATGAGGTTAATCCTTTGATCATAATTAGGACTAGAGATTTGTTGCAGTATGATAAAAAAAGAACTCACAGCACGTCACGAAAAAGAACGGAGGGACATTTATAAAGTATGTACATTGAAACAGTAATAATCAAAACCCATGGGTCACATTATTTTAATCAAAACATCTTCTTTCCTTTGCAAAACTCTCTTTCTCATTAAATTATCTGGGGCTACTGTAGGTTCTCACCAGGACAAGCAGCCTGCTGGGTCCCCCCCATGCATGTCCAACGTGAAGTCAAGCAGCAGATTTCCACTCCTCCTGAAGCAGTTGATCAAAATCCTGTGCAGGTGTAGAAAACTTTCAGATTTGGTGGGGTGTAAGTGCACAGAAGAGAGAAGGAAGTGAGAGGCCTTGGGTTGCTCCCATCAATCATCTTCCAGACCAGCAGGAGGAACAGCAAGTTGAGGGGTTTCTACTCTAGGTTTAAATTTGTTCAGATGGGGACAATCCTTGTGTCTGCCTACAACCTCACCAGCCCACACCAGCTCTTGGCAGGGAGCGGTCAGCAGAGCCCAGGGTCACTGTCCTTCCCTTCCCATGGAATATCTTCAGTGCATGGACTCCATAAGGCAGTTTTTTAAATAATTTGCCTTTAGTATTCTCTGGAAATCTAGGTTGCAGCTGTGGCTAGATAGAGCCACCCCTTTATTTCCTTTGGGAGTAAAACTGAAATTCCAGGATCATCTTCAGAGAGAAGGAACTGTTTGACTTTTGCTGGGGTCAAAAGCAAAAGAATCACTAAAAGCTACCCTGGCAACCAGGTTGATCTCCAGCTAGAGGCTGAATGAAAGTCCCCTGGGCTGTCAGTAGGAAAACCTATACCACTTATTTGTCTCTAGCTGAGGCATCAGCCCCGTGAGAATATTTGTGTAAAGGTCTCTCCTCATCCCTCCCCCCTCTGAGTGAACTCCTGTGCCCACTGTGATCATTTTGATCCAAGCCAAGTGAGAGCTAAACTACCAGATTTGTATTTACAGCAAGTCAATTACCCATCTAACTGCGAGCATATGTGTGCCACTTAAGATGAAGAGGTACTTCATCAGTTCTATTTTTGCATGTGTAAATTAGCAATAATAATATATTCACCTATCTCACAAGGCACTGTGCAGATTAAAGCATTAATGTTTGAACAGCACTTGGAGATTCTCCAATGGGAAATTCTGTAGATGTGCAAAATATTGAGTTTTGCTGTGATAAATTCATTATTAGCGTAATAGTATTCCACTCTTGTTATGAAAAGCATAATCATCTCGAGATTTCCCCACTTGCCACCTGCAAACAGACACTGTAACAGGTTTGGAGACGTTTTTCTCCCTCTGATTTCTCCCCAGTGCTCTTACATCCCCAAGTGCGGGAAGAACTACGAAGAATCCATGTCGCTGGTGAATGTCGTGATGGAAAACTTCAGGAAGTACCAACGCTTCTCCTGCTTCTACGACCCCGAGGGGGTGCAGAAGAACGTGATCCTAACCAAACTGTACAGCTCCAACGTGCTGTTCCACTCCCTGTTCTGGCCCACCTGCATGATGATCGGTGGGGTCGCCATCGTCGCCATGGTAAAGCTGACTCAATACCTTTCCCTGCTCTGCGAGAGAATCCAAAGGATCAGCAGATAGGAAAGGAGACTTCTCCGAAATTTAATTACAGTGAAAATACTGTTCTTCTCATTCTTCACCAAAGAACCTTAAGTTTGTAATGTGCAAGTCTGGTATAAGTTCCTTACTATATTCTTCTAAGTAGAGCAATAATGCAAAAGCTGTTCTATATGCAAACATGATGTTATTATTATGCAGACAACTGAAAAAGTTACTGTTTTGTGTTGACCGTCTCTATGATCTTGTTTTATGCTGGGATTAGTACTTTCTTTTCTACAGCCAAGATAGGGCTCAGTGTGACCATTGGCCAAGCTTTAGTCAATTGATGTTTTCGGTGTAAAAGATTCTGGGGAAATTCACTGCTGGACAAAGGGCAGCCAACCACTTTTGCGTCATTGAGGTCTCACACCTGGCTCAGTCCATTGGATGGATTTGTGGCTTTGGCTTTTTTAATACTGGCTGCAGAGGAGGGTGGGGGAAAAAGCATTGGTAAGGGTTGTTTTGATGGTAAGATGGCACAAAAAGGATGTTTTTTGAGGTCTGCTTGGGATAAGCATACAGTATTTTAAGCACTCAGTAGGACTTGGTGATGCTTTGTGTTTGCTCCCTCAGTTCAGAAGTCAATTGTACCCTGTGGTGTTTGTAAGGTCTTTTGGAAAACACTTTGGAGTTTTATTTTGTGTAGTGCTATAATTTTCTTCTGTCTTATCAACATAATTCTTTGTCACTTGCAGAAGCTGTAGCCAAAAAGCAAAAAACACCTTGTTCCATTTTGTATTCTAGTCTGAGCCCTATTGATGGAAGTGGGACCAGAACTCCTTATGTAAAGTTTATTATTCATTTGTCTTGTATTTGCTACCATATCACTGTAAAGAAAAAAATAACACTATCAGCTATTTTTTCATTTTTTACTTCCAACTATTTTAGATTTTTTTACTTGATATATATACAGATATATATATATATATAAAGAAAAAGCTATATTATATCTAGTTCTGTATTGAAACTTGTTTGGAGGTGGGGGGGTTTATCCTTTGTTTTTACCCACTGGAAAATGAACAGTACAATTCATGTATTTGTAACCTTCATCCTTGGATAATATCATAACACGGAGAAGCAGCACTGCAGGATCTTATCCAATATTCATGATGTTGTTTCAGTCAAAGGTCTCTGTTGCTGTGACATGGGAAATGACAAAATCTCATCCAATTCTATGGCTCTATTAACTGAAATGTTAGATAATCATCATAACACATTTAGAAATCTCTCCTGACCTTAACTCACCATACAGTGCTGGGTGACATGAATTATGATTTACAAGACCCAGGTGCAATGATTTATTGGAAAAACTGAGAATCTGGCTAAATTGTTGTCCTATCTGTCAAATATTTACCACTGTATACTTGCCAGTTTAATTTCATACACACTGTAGTCACAATTTCTGCATAATTTATTTTTATTCCCCTATAGAAAACATTCCTTCCTATGTTTTAAAGACACCTCTCTCAGTTCCTCATGTTGTACCCAGCCTGAAGGACAGACACAAGGCACATCCTGGGAGCAATCCTGTGAACTCATTATCCAATAGCTCAAAGAAACCATATACAGGCCTACTCAAACCAAGAAAATAATTTTTCCCTTCAAAAAGACTGCAAATCTAGTATTCTGCCTAGTTCATCTATATATATATATATGAGTACCTTTCCTTATCATAGCATTAAAAATTTCAAGATGTTACAAAACAAGTCATGCAAGTGATGCAAGTGTAATGTGAGCTGTAAAAAAAAAAAAAAAAAAAAAAAAAGAGTTCTCAGCAGTGAAAATAAACCTGCAATCTTGTAATCAGTAGTATAATTTTCCTTAGGTAATTAAATTCCTGGAGGGTGGGGGGATAATGAAGGTTCCAAAAATATGTAATAAAAATATTCAATTAAATCTTCCAGATTTCAGTATCTACTGCCTTCAGATCTGGCTTGTTTCATCAAACTGCTTTCTGCAGCTTCCATTACCAAGAAAATGGGAGTGCTGGTGCACCAGGGAGTTCACAAATGTTCATTTGCAAAAACTCTGCTTTGATCGATGTGCTGGGATTGCAGAAGCCAGGGCTGGGAGATCTGGGAACCTCAACATCAGTGGGGCTGGACTGTGCTGCCAATCCCAATTCCCAAATCAGGAATGCTGCATGGCCCTGGCAGAGTCCAGATTTTTCAAACCATCACCAGCACTTGTGCTGGCCACTTGCACCATGATTTACATGCCCTGTGCCATTGTTGGTGCCTGTGTTTGTGTATTTTCCCTCGGTGGCAGGGGAGCTGATTGCTCCTGACATTTACACATCAAACGCTGCTTTCAACATATCCTGCCATAAAACATTTCACCAGAGCTCCTGTGGGTGAAACATCTTGCTGCTGTTGTAGGCTATAATCATTTTGTTGACATTAAGGGAGAGATCTGTGGGATAGCAAAACAACTTGAGTAATTGGATGGAGTGAGGTAAAACAATAATTTTGAAGGGAATTATCCATCTGATCCCTGGCACTGTTAACCCCCTACTGAAGTGTTAGCACTGCAAATGGGATTTTTTTGACAACTCCTGCTGCCCCAAAGAGAGGTGGTGTTTCAGCAGGGATGTTAGCCTGTCCTATTTCTTTCTCTACTCTATTTTAACATCATGTTTCCCCTTGCAAAAGGCATTGATGTTCCTATAGGCAGCTCAAATGCATGAGAAAAACATGTCATGCAATTCAGCAACCAGGCAAACCAACCCTTGTTTCTAACACTGGTTCTGACTCTTCCCAGCACAAACATTTCTACTCTTGATGTCCCAGCTGGGCATTTGGGACAGCAGGGACAAACCTGCCCTGCAAAACCCTGGAAGGGAGAGGTGCAATATGAAAAAGGTTGTGCAGTATTTCCAGGCATCAGAAGCCTATGACAAGCACCCTTGTGTGATTTAAAGTGATTTAAAGCATTCATAAGTATTTCAGATACCAAATTCCCATGACCTTTTAGTAGTTGTCATTTTCTTAATTAGATTGTATATGTCAAGCCTTATTCCTATTCTGGAAGATCTAAATCTGAAGCTGAAGTGTGAACATCCTTGCTGTAATACTTTGAAATTTGGCACCTTGCAGCAGATTTATAAATGTCACCAGCTAGGACAACAGAGAGTTTATTTTGATTTAGTTTTCTTCATTGAGGAGATGTCAATTTATCTCACAGAATGTACCCAGTGGAAGAATAGCTATCTCCAGGGTGAGCTTGGGTGAATGCAGCAAGGAGAGAGGGCTCAGGAAACACAAGAAGAGGTGACACATCTCAAAGAGACACAAAGGCAGGGATTTCCCACCTGAAGGACAAATAGGGAATAAAATCCCACCTTGTAACTTTCTTTTTTTTTTTTCTTTTGCACAGAGGATAGGAGTGAACTTGGGTAATTAATTTTTTAATTCTGTTTGAAAAATAGAGTTGTGTAAGGGTTAGGGCTTGGGTTAGGTCTAGGGTTTGGGTTAGGTCTAGGGTTTGGTTTAGGGTTAATGTCAGTTCAATGGAAGAAATTGCATAGAAAGCACTGGTTGGTGTTAATCTGTTCCATGAGGATTCCTGCTCTCATTTGACTGTCAAACCTTTGACCTTACAGTGGTACAAACTCTGTCATGAGTGGTGTTGTCCTTTTAATATCACCTTTATCATTTTTTCAGCTAATTTCCCTTCTCATACAGTCATGTTGGTATTAAATTAGCTCCAGAAATTCAGGGGTGTTATCCAATATCTCTGCAGCAACACAATTTTTCCATAGGCTCTGAGCATCTTCTCTTCATTAGCCACTATACTGTTCATCATCCATCAAAGATTTGGGAAAATCCCTCACTTTTCTGCTCCACTGAGCACTCATCACTTCCCAGCATTCAGAGAAAAACCATGCAGTTTTTGGAGTTCCCAAACATCTCACAACTGATAGGTGAGCTGGTTGGTGAGTATTTATTTTTAACAGAACTACATTTATTTAGGTAAGAATCTAGTGTATTTCATTGCTTAGTGATTTTATTGTAACAGAGATGTTCATTCTAAAATGCTTTTCAAGCTCTATTGAAACATGGCTATTTCCAGGCAGAAGCTCAGCAAATGACTCATGAAACATGGACAGAGATGGAGGACCAGCTCACTGAACACATAGAAAAGATTTGTTTAATTTGGAAGTTCAAGAAAAGCAGGTAAGAGTTAGAGGCATGTCCAGAGGCAGCCAGGCAGGTCAGATTTAGGGAACCATATAAATTTGTGTTCATACCCTTGAGTATAGCACAGAAGGATCTGACACTTCTCTAGATTGCACAAAAAAAAAGCACAGGTTTTTTGTTTTGTTTTTTTTTTTTTTTTTTTTTTTTTTTTTTTTTTTGTTCAGGAGTGTGCTCAATTTTCAATAAATTTCAGGAAAAAATGTTAGAAAACTGCTGAAACACTGTGACATTCGGTGCACACAAAAACTAGCTCCCTTTATAAAGATACAGTTTCTACTATGCCTTTTTTTTTTTTTTTTCTTTTGAAACTTGGAAAAAATGCAAAAGCAAAATCTGAACCTGGAGTGACCTATCACTGTCTCACATAATTCTTTGTATTGACCCAACTTGACTTTTTTTTTTCAGGTTTTTCAGTCTGCAGAATATTTTGAAGATTTTTCTTCCCATTCACAGCTCAAAAAAATATTGTGGAATTGAAAACATGCTTCCCACTCAGCTCTAGCTAAAATCTCTAAGCCTCCTGGGACAGGTATTCTAATATATCACATGGAAGGTGTCCTTCCTGTGACAGGGGGTGGAATTAGATGATCTGTAAGGTCCCTTCCAAGCCAAACTATTCTATGATTCCCCCACGTGAAAATGCGTATGAGGAAGGTGGGAGGTTTCATCTGCTCTTCCTAAAGTCTCCACCTTGGCAATTCTTTTGCTTAACTGCAGGTGCTGTTCTGAATTCAGTTACCAAGCACTTTTTAACACCCAGTTAACACCTGCACAGTTAACTCCTGATCACAAGCAAAGGCTCTGCTGTGCCGGGGCTGCTGAGCAGCTCAAGCCCCAAAATTCAGGGGGCAAAAAGGAAGAGCACCTTGAAACCCTCCCACAGGGAAGGCACTTGTGATTTCAATCACAGTGCACTTGAGCTCTCCGTTACATTCATCAGAAATTAAATAGGAAGCACAGTCTGATGACTAAGCAGCAACACCTTAATCACTCCCCTCAGAAGCAAGAGTTCAAAGCCATTAATACAGCAAGACAGCTGAACAATGCAGCGAGAGGCTGCAAACACTGCAGAGGCTGCAAAACCCAACACTGAGGGAGTCTGGGTGTAATTACTTGCCACTTGCTCGGTACCACTTCCCCATGTGCTCAAAGACAGTGGGAAGGCAAGTTTGTGCCATCAGCAGCATGTTTTCCATTGCTGGCAGCTCCCTTTCCTCCCCAGCACGTGCTGGCTCCCAATCCCACTTTTTCTCAGCCTCCAAGTGCAAGACAAGATCTCCCACCCAAGAGCAAAACAGAGGCCAAGAAATCTGTCCCAGAGCAGGTTTTTCCACAGCATGTGAAGTGCCACTGATCCAAGGTTTCTATTAAACAGCCACCAGGAAGGAGAGGGAAAGAAACAGCAAACATGAGTAAATGAGATGTTCTGCTTTGTTCAGGAGAAATGAGGATTATCTGCTCACACACAGGGCTTTCCCAGGGCAGGAGATGTCCAGGGGTCTCATTCTCTGTTGGCAGACACATCATGTTTGGGTATAACATCCAGGTTTTCATTTCATGGGCACAACACTTGGCCCTTCACAAGTCTCTGCTTCCCAAGGAGTAGCTGCTTACTAGGCCCACTGAACCAGATGCTAAAAGTTTTGAGTGTTCAGTATCAAAAAAGAATTCTTCAAATGCCATCTGGACACAATCCTGAGTGATGTGCTGTATGGGAACCTGCTGCAGCACAGGGCTGGACATCCCAGCACCTGGTAGGCAAGTGCCCTGAGCACAGGCCTTGTCAAAGGAACAGGAGTCAAGTCAGAAGCTGTGATGGACTTGGCTGTGAGTGGAGAAATTGGTTAACCTCATTTGAAAACCTGATTTTCTGCTAATACTCCATCACACTCAATTTTTTGCTCTTTTAACTCAAAGCATCCAGTGAAAGACATAGAAGCAGAGCTGGCAGAGCTATCCAGGAGGCTTTCCCCTGTTAAAGAGCACCACAATTAGAAATGGCATTGGAGGGAATCCAGATCCTCTGCTGTCAAAACCAGGAGGTTTTACCTGATAACTTCAACCAGAAAGTTAATCCTGAGTGTAGCCAGGAAAGAGGGACTGCAACCCAAATCAGAGAGGGGCACAGGGGAGACCAGGCAGCTTCAAGTGTCCCTGTCCCAACAGCACATTGTGCCTTGTCCTGAGCACTCAGGGCTCTGAGGCCATGGTCTGTGCACAGGAATTTGGGAGGCACTCACTGCTCCTGTTTCTCCAGTGCCATGCCATTAGCTCTGTGCCACTCAGCAGTGACCTTAAGAAGAGAAATCATCTGCAGTCCCAGATTTCCACTGCTGTCCCTGGCAGTCCTTCATCCTGAGCCAATAATACTCTGGCTGCAAATAGCAAATTAATGATCTAGGAAATCGGTTGTTCCCTCGTACCCTTTCAGAGTCCTCTCCCACCCCTCC
The DNA here is from genome assembly GCA_013397555.1 of Urocynchramus pylzowi. NCBI lineage: Eukaryota > Metazoa > Chordata > Aves > Passeriformes > Fringillidae > Urocynchramus > Urocynchramus pylzowi. The sequence goes on from VZRH01001410.1 coordinate 1,823,742, forward strand.
TGGCCTCTCTCCAGGTGAAATCTTGGCCATGCAGATCAACACATGCAGGAAAGCAGAAGCAAAGATGAAATTCCATCTACTTCCCATCATCAGAGCCATGTAAACTGGATCATCACTAACCCACGTTCAGATGCTTGGGCAAGGAAACTTTGGTGGCAGCAGCCCTTTGAGTTTGGTGCTGGCCACCACCAGCAGCAGCTTTTTATGGACCCATCACCACAAATGACCCAAGGTCCCAAAGGGGACAGTGAGGAAGAAGCATCCAGGGCCCTCTCATGCAGTTGCTGGCCAATGACACTTCTGCTGAGCTGACCCACACCCCCCAACTCCCAAACCCTGCTGCCTCATGTCTGAGACAACCCTCAAAGCTTCCACACCTCACACCAAGAGCAGGACAGGAGGTGGCAGTCAATTCTGGACATGCCACCATGCCCGTGGAACAAAGTCCCAAATGTCACTCATTTCTGCGGTGCAGATATTTTGGTGATGATCTTTAACTTTCAACATGCCCCTTCAAAGTTCTCAAGGCATCCTGCCCACTGCAGAGGCTCTGTGTGCAGACCCAAGGGGTGGGCTTGTCCTCTTCTCCACTTTGTGACTGGGAAATGAGCAGCTTTGTCCTTCCCTCGAGCCGCTTGGCTGCTCAATACTAGCCTGACAATTACTTCCAGCCTTGGATAAAAATCTCCTGCCCTGATGCTGTTAAATTATGTAGAACAAGATTATAATTACATCCTAAAAAAAAAACCTCCCAAACTCTATACTTAAAAGAACATTATTCAGGTTGCAGAAGCAGGCACTCCAAAGTTACAAAATGCCAGAAATAGAGCTGCCTGAACAGCTTCCATGCTGCACCACTTGTACATATGCATGATGATACAGGCTCTAACTCTACAGGGATGTAGCATTTTCCACAGGACCCCTGACCCTGCCCTGGTGAATGTGCTTCAGGCAGGGTCACAGCTGTGCTACCATACGGGCAGAGCAAGAGTGGAACAGGGAGATGTGCCTGATGTCCTTCAGAGGAGAGCACTGCTGAGATGCCTGTGAGGGTGGAGAGGATTAGGTTAAGGGAGGCTGATGGAGAGCCCTCTTTTCCCCAAAATACTGTGCGTCCCTTTCCTGCTCAGCTCTGCCAAGATTTGGTGAAACCTCCAGGCTGGAGCAGGGCAAACACTGGGCTCTGCCCTGAGCAGGGCTCAGCTCCAGCAGATCATCTTCCTGCTGAAAACATCTTGAAGGAAACATTTTGACAGCTCCAAACTGATCATCTTCAGATATTTTTGACCTGTGGGAAGCAGGGCCAGTTTACTATTGGTTTTTTAACTCCTTTGTGTCAAAACTCCAGGAAATCTATTGACACAGAGACTCTGTAGCCACCAAAACCCATGTTCCTCCAGTTCATGCTGGCCTCCCCATATGCCAGGCCAAAGGTCAGGGTGTCTGCACACTCAATAAAGTTGAAACTGGACAAAGTCAGCCATCAGCCCCACATATAGACCAAATCCTATTCCTCTCACAATGGATTCTTCCCAGACAATACCCACAATAAGCCATGAGAGTCCACCTGGACCTCACTTATTAACCATCAGTTTCCAGCCAACAGCAACCCTGGTGAACACCACCATGTTCTATGAAAATGTGGAGAAACACAGTAAGGCAAAGCAACTATCAGGAAGAAATGAAGCAAAACTAATTGTTTTACCTGGGTTGTTTCAAATTTTTTTTTCCCATGGTGACTACAGCATCACATGGAACAGACTTTCTCAATGGTTCTTGTTCTCTGTGAATTCATGTTTGGGTTTTTTCAACATTTGTTTTGAATCTACCAAAGTTCCTGCTCAGTGATTCCAGAACATCTCCAGCACAGGAAATATAAAGAATTAATGCAACCTCAATGCATAACACATTTGCATTGTGTAGCATCTCCAGTTTCTTGGGAAACAAATAAGTGTATGCAAGTTGCAAATACTTGAGCTATTTAAACTGAAAAAAAAAAAAAATTACATCTACCTTCTCAATAATTCACAGATCTATGGAGGATGAGACAGTCTAGATGTGGGCTATGTAGCAGCTCAAGACTTTCCCACGTCTCTTCATGACTGTGGGATTCAATCTGGGCCTGAGCCTCCCCCTCCATTCCTTGGTGAATGAAGGAATTGGCCTTGGGGTGTCCCAGAAATACAAGCCCTGTTGCTGGCTTTGTGCTTTAGAGCATTGCTGTAAAAAAAGAAGGCAGAAGCCCAGAAAGAATAAATCCAGCAAAATTTTGTGGGATTCCTGAACCTTGCTTTCGTAGAACAGTGACAAAGAAAACTGTCCTACAGCAAAATTTTTGTCTCTCCCATCTAGCCAGTACCAGCTGCTTGCTCCCCATGCCCAGTGGTGTCCACTTGGGATGTCCCATCATAGACCACGAGCTCTTTGGACACAAAGACACCTTCTGCTTTGGTTTTACAGAGCTGAGCCTTGACACACACAGCTGAAACTGCCTTAGTTACCAAAGTAAGCACCAGCCTCAGTGGCAACTTAATGGCTGATTTTCCATAAAAACAATAATTTTGTTTTTTAAAAAGCCTCTCTGCAGCCTGAAACATGAGACTGGTGAGGTGTCTGAGCAATTTTCCCCTGGACTGAATCTCCCTGTTCAGTTCAGGATGGGAACTGCAGAGAGTACAACCACAACACCCCTGTATGACCCACAAGCCACAAGGGAGAGAGTTCAACCCATCAGCCAAGAGCACACCCAGGGGCTGTGTTGTCTTGCCAGGCCTGGTTGGGATAACACATAGAGAAGATGTGCATATTTGCTTGATAATGTTTTTCCCTTTTATTTTTATTTTCAGGGGCTTACTTGTAATGCTGTTTGTCACATCTCTGCAATCTCTTTGTACAGCATTCATCTTCTCACCAGTGATGAAAGGCAGTGCCCTTAAGGACTTTTTTCTGGCCTTTTAATTGAGTTGTTTAAACTGATAAATTCCACTGGGGAAAACTATCTGAGAAGGAGTGATGATTTTATTAAATAAAGAGAGAGCATGAACATCTCTCAGGCCACAGCCAATCCAGAGGAGCAAATGCTGGGACACAGAACCACTCTCCTCTCCAATTGCAATTCTGAATGGCTAAAGATGGTGAGGAAAGGTAATGGGGGCGCCAGCAATGCCTTGAATCAGCCTTGAATCTCACTCTAGAGATCTGGAGCACCACATCTGCATGTTCAGATGGTCTTTCATAAGATGGCCTGCCAAAAGAACAGGCTTTAAAACTTTTAGCACATTCTCCTGCATAAATACAGCCTGTAAATAGATATGATTGTGCTAGTGGGTGAAATATCTCTCCCCAAATTTGGGGACTCATTTTCATTGCTGGAGGATGACTCAAGTAGAAAAATGCTGGTCTGTCTTGAAGAAGGGGTTTACAGCTAATAAAGGCTCCTTCCACAGGGTGTTATCTGGAAAAATTAGTAATGAGCAAATCCAAGCTTAGAACATCATGGTCTGGAATAAATTTTGCTTTTAAAACCTACTACAACATCTGCCTACTACCAGTGAGTGTACCCCAGGGCCAGGTCCTGCTAAGGGGCTCATAGGCATTACCCACTCCTTCAGACACTGTCTTTGGCAGTGAATGGCTGAAATCCAGGCTTTTCCAGCCTGTTCTGGCAGCCAAACCTGCTCTGCTCACTTGGGACAGACAGCAGCACTCTCCAACTCAGTTTGAGTTTTAAATAACCACGAGTGCAAGACCCACATTAGACCCAGGCTCAGAGGCACAACACAGCCAGCTTCCTGGGATCCAGCAAATCCCACCTCGAATCCCTATTTTCCCTCTGGTACTTCAGTTCACTTGATGTTTTCCCCTGTAGATTTTGATCCCTTGTCTTTCTCCCCCTGTATTTCCTCAAGTGTTATTAAGCATTCCAGCAACTCCCAGCCCAGCCCAGATTTGCAGGGAGTTACCAGCTCCTGCAGAGCAGTTCTGCCTTGCTTTAGCAGAGGAAAAATCCCTCCTGCTCCGGCCAGACCTGACACTCTTAGCAGAGGAATGCTGAATTATTGAAGTACATGAATATCAATCAACCTGAAGCAAAAAATGAATTCCCTGCAGGAGCAGTACACTTCCTTCCTCAGAGAGCTGCTGATTAGCAAGGTTAATTGTGTACCTGCCAGCAGCAGCCAGCGTGGGCTCGCCTGTGCCTTGCAAGGGACAGGAGCTGATAGCAGCATCCTTGCTGTCCTTGGGTGGCTGAGCACACACCAGCAGCTACAAGCTCCAGCTCTGCCAGGCTGGACTGGGAATTTGAGTCAGGCAAGCCAGAAGCAGCTGTGGCTTCATGTACAACCACTGAAAGTCTTCTCCAGTAACACAGCTTTCTACAGGTGTCAGATAGTTCTCTCAGAAGCAGAGCAACCAATTTTTCAGCAAATATTTTTCTATCAGATAATAATATTTCTTATCCCAAAATTTCCAAAGGTGGATTGTGATAGTATCAAAAGCATTTTATCTTAAAAGATACAAAGAAGCCATTTGATCTCTTCAGATGAGGATTTTCTCTTTGAAATTCAAAGTAACATATTTCTTACTTCCATTTACTCTCTATTGTAAACAAATCAAATGTCAGTTTGGTATCGAAATGAGATATCACCCAACTGTGGCATTTGCACTAAACTGAATCATCACATTGAGAGAAGCCACAAACCACACCGTGGTGTTGAGAAACACATTCCAGGCTCCAGCTACAGCATCCAGAGCAGATTCATGCTCTGAACACCCCAGAACACACAAATCTGCTGTTGGGCACAAGGGAAAAATTTGGAAAGTTGCAGCCTCTGGGAATGTGGGAATTACAGGGCAAAATCACAGTGGAGAGAGACAGAAAGAGCAGGGAAATGACTCCTGTATTTGGTCTGGTAGACCTGGAGGCCTGAAGGACTTGGCTTTGTCAAGGGCAGGTGGTTTTGGTGTGGGGCAGAACCTGCAGCAGTGGCAGCTCAGCAGGGAAAGCACTCATATTCTGGGTAATGGTTTGGGCTTGGAAGCTGAAGCTGAATTGGGTTATTTCAGCTTCCTCATCGTCCCTCGAGCAGGCCAGGGCTAGAGCTGGGTGCTGCAAGGATGTGATGGGCAGAGCAGCTCATCCCAGGCCCCGCCAGAGAGCTGAGCTGGCCTGCATGAGAGGGGAAACTGAGCCTTGCTGTCCTCAGGCATGGGAAATGGGTATTTCTCTTACAGAGGCACAGGTTCAAACCCAGGTGCTCAGCTTGCACCCTTGGAGTCACAATTTGCCCATGTCTGTCTGGAGATGAAACTTCTGTGAGTATTTCAAAACATGGGCTGCCCTGCCCAGCTCATGCTGCGGTGTGGATTTAGGCAATGGGACATCTATTGTCTGTTCTGACTCACTGGATTGCCTCAGAAATAGCAGATGCATGCAAAAGTCAGATCTTTGAAGGGCCCAGAAGAGCAGGGCTATGTCACAGCAGCATTTTTAGGGGCTGCACTAAAGTAATTTTGGCCACTCAGGCCTGAAAGCCCTTCCAAAGCACAGAAGCATTTGCTGAGCAGCCGAGCTGTCTGGGCTGGGCAGGGCTGACACCCCTCATTAGCAGCATCCCCCTCAGCCTCTGCATTCCAGCTGTGCTTCCATCTGCCACAGAGCCACTGAGCGAGGCAGGCAGGCTGTGAGGCACCTCTGAAGGAGGTTTCCTCTCAGCTCACCTGTCTAGCACAGCACAGAGACCTGTGCAAGAGATTTTCTTCCAAATCTCATCAACAGCCAGTGCAAGGCAGCATCCCACACAGCTCCTGGAGGAAAAGAAAAATTTCCAAACATTATCCTCCAAAGACAAAATAATAAATAGTAGGAAAAGGGCTGTTTGGAAATATCAATTCTTAAAGTATTCTTATAAATAACATTTTTATAACCATAGCTTCTTCTTTTTTTTGTTGTTTGAAAGATGGATGCAAAAGTAGAAGTTGGATAACTTTACCTAAACAGCTGGAACGTTGCACTGGATCAGTACTGCCATTCAAGATGAAAATCAGCAGCAAGCTCTCCCTTAAAGAAATAAGTAATCCCAAGGCAGAGATAAAATTGGATAATGAATGTCCCATGTGACACTGATAAAGAGCAGGCTGGGACACAGCTGAGCTTCTCTTAGCCCAAGTCAATCCCATTGCTTTTCTTCTTTGTTTGACATTGACATTTTCTGCAGGGGAGGTGTTGGAGCAGCATCCATAAAGCAGGACTTCTACATGAGCTGGGCTGTGATTCCTGACATTGCTGCAGCGTGTCCCAGGCCCTGAGAGCTGCAGATTAGCTCTGACATTGCTCATTGCTAGGAGCCCTTCACAGCAGAAACACCAGGAATTTAATATATACACCTCAGTCAACTTATCAAAAGCATTCAAGATGTTTAGGTCATTAAGCAGCAATAGAGAGTAAAATTTAAAAAAAACCCTTGCACATCATTACTATTAACTGCTGTCTGCTGTGTAGTTCCAAGTTTCCAAACAAAATGCTGCACAGCAAAGCCACGGGAGGTGTGAAAAGTGGAGAGGGGAAGGTCATGGAGAAGGGAAGAGCAGAGTCAGGTCTGTTCCTCAGAGCCAATGCACATCTGTGACCCCTCCTGCAGCCTCTCTGCTCATTTGTTTACTTTGGGGTGAATTCAGTGGGGAATCCAGAGCCCAAAGAGCAGACAGAGACCCCAGGACTTCCAGAGGTAGAAGCAGGGCATGTTTCACAAGGCTGGCTCTGCCCCTGGCCCTTGCTCCTGACCTGACATAGCCAAGGGTCTTTCTTGAGCACTGGCTTCCAAGTTCATCCCAAAAAAAAAGCAGAAGTGGCCTGGGAAAGATGATGCAGGTTGTATCTAAAAGGCTCAGGCTGCAGCAGTGGTACATACTGGATGTACTCACAGCATGAACTTCAGCACAGCCTGACCTCTCCTCCCTGTACCCCAAAACACCCCAAGCCCTCTTTGCCTTCACAGCACTGCTGGGTAAGGCTTCAGCAGGGCAGCAGAGGCTGTGAGTGGTGAAGACCATCACACAAACCCTGTCTGGCCACCAAAATGAAGCAAAGAAAGCCTCTGCAACATCTGTCCAGGAAAAAGATTTGCAGTATGTCCCACATTGGCATTAACATAGGCTCGAGCAGCTGAGAAAAAGAAAACTTCAGTTTTCCTGAGTAAAAAGGCAGAAAGATGTTATCTTTTTCTAAAAAAAACCAAACCAAACCAAACCAAACCAAAAAATTAGTTAAAACCTTTTAGTTCTCATCCCCTTTATATAAAATAAAATCTCTGGTTGGCAGATCAAAAGCAAACCATCCTTTAGTAGAGAAAATTAAAATTCCCTTAAAATATGTTTCTTTCCTGTAAAATTTCAGTTACACTGAAAAAATCCCGTGATTCAGGAGGAAAAGGGGTTCTAAAAAATTATCATCAATTCTTCCGAGGATGCTTCAAAACTTTGCCACATCCAAGGTAGCTGCACTGTATTCATAACATCACACGGCAAAAAAGGTGAAAAATTATGAAAGCCTTTGAGCAAATAGTCTAGAGCTTCAATTCTAAGCCTGGCCTTGGCACCACACACCCTGTAGAAGCCACTGCCCTTCTCCCCCAATTTTAGCCTGCAGCAGGAGCCCTGTGGTCCCTGCTCACCCCACAAAGTGCTGTGCAGCCCCACAGCCCCAGAGAGCTGAAGGGTTAACGTGAACATTTGGGTGTTTATTTTGAGTAGAGCATAAAACCCTGACAGGCCATAATTGCAGTGTTGATAAGCAGGGAAAGAATATTTGATGTTTCAAACATCACATGACTAATTGGTGCTGGAACAGATGTGTGTGCAATTTGGGGAGGCTGCAGCCTGTCACGGGCTCCAGCAGCAGGAGGGGGCTCCACGGACCTGTGCTCCTTCCTCACGTGGTCCACCCCAGCCATGCATCCTCTGACACCACCAGCACAGGCTGTGACCTTCCCCTTAGTGCTTTGTCAAGCTGAATGAATAGGAAAGTGAAGAAATAAACATCCATTTCCCTTCTTTGATTATCTTCTTGCATTGGGCTTCTCCACAGAGCATTATGGACACTCAAAAAAAGTGTTGATATTTTTCAGTCACTGGGCAAGAGAGCACTCAGAGAATCCTCAGAGGATGCCCTGAGCTGTGGAGAGCAAGGTGTGAGGCAGGTTTCTGTTGTAGTATTGCATCCTCATTTTCACATTCAGCATACCAAATTTTCTTTTTTTTGAGCTAAAGATAATAACCAGGTATGTTAGTGGCCCCTTATAGCAAAGAGCTCCAGAAACACCACAAAGCCCAGAGGGTCAGACCCTGGTGGCACTGCCAGCCTTTCTGCACCCTTCACAGTGGGTTGGTTCAAGTCAGAGTGGAACTTCATTGTTCCTTTGGCCCTTCAACACTTCTCCTCCCTCGGGATAGCTTTCCACACCCATCCAATTGGGATGTTAAGTGAGTTTAGGTATTTATTTAGAAAGGGGTGAATATTTAATTGCTTAGAGTCTTCTTGTTCTCTTTCCTTTCTCTCTGTCTCTCCAGTTTCCCCCTTCCCTCTCCTTGGGAAAGGTCTCCCCACTCAGCTTTCAGAGGGGATACAAATTTCACAGGCTGCTCTGTCATACATTGCTTTAGAATCACTTTTTCCTTCTGTAGTCCAGAGGGAATTATGAGCTGTATTTAAACCAAAACTTGGTGCGATAAGAGCTTTTAATTACTACATACAATGTGTGCACAAGGGTATGGAGTTTGACTCTTTTTAAGTCTCTTTAAGGAAGAATTAACATGTCTATATCTGCTCATGAGCAAAAAATCCTGACATTCACTGGTGGGAGCTATATGCCGCATGAAAGGCAAAGAGAGTGCAAAAAAGAAAGTGTAAGGGATGCTCATCTGACCCAGCCCAAGCTGGGATGGGGCCAGTGAGATCCCACAAAAAGCCCAGTATTCACCACAGCATATTTGCTGATGCCAGGGCCTCCCAGCACTGACCAGAGAGCCCAGTTCTCAGACAGAATTCAGAAAGAGTTTGTAATTCTCCTTCATTTGCAAATGTGAGTGTGTTCACAGCATCCCAGCCCAGGTGAGATGGAGTGAATGAGGCCAGCACTGGGGCACTACCCCCAGTGTCACAGACACTTTCTCTAGGACAATCCATTAGCATTTCCATGCACCTGCAGCTCCCCATTCTTTTCAAAACTTTGGTGTCGTGCAGGGACAGAGCTCCTCCCTATTTCCAGAGCTGCCACACAGCTCCCCCAGGAGCATAACCTCCCCACAGCAGCTGGATACAGCCAAAAACACCAAACAAAAGGGCTTTGGCAGACAGGTTGTGACCCATCAATTAACAGGCAGATTTGGCATCACGAGAACCTCTGGAGTGCCTGACCACCCCCCAGGCTGGCTGGGACATCCTTATCTAGAGCCTTCAGCAGTCACTGATGGACTCAAACCAAGAGCCTAGGGCTACAAAATTTTATTAAGAAATTAATCTGTCCTGATATGCTGTCAGAAGACCTTTTCCTCCAGCAGCCCTTTCTCTCCAGCAGCCACAGCACAGCGTCACAAAGAGCACCAGGTGAAGCTCACTCAGAAGTCCAAACACACTTCCCACTGTCAGGCACGTGGTGGGCACCTGAGGAGCACCCCTGGGAACAGGAAACAAGGCACACATAACTGAAAATATCTAAATGTGGGGGTCATGATTTCACCTCTTGCATTTTGCAAAGCTTGGTGTTTTACTGTAATGATGTTTTGGCTACAAACTGCAGAAGAGGGAAATGATTACGGGTTTTGCTATCTCTTAGAATTCAGCACAAGAGCCACAGAGCAGCTGTGGCTGAAATGATGAAGTATTTATATTGCTGTTTTTCCATCACAGGTGTTTCCTAGCATAAAAAAAAAAAATATTCCCTTGCACTGCAGTAATATGTAAGTGTACACTGATCAGAGCTACTGACACCTGATCTCACAGCCAAGGGATAAACAACTTACAGGTCATTTTCTATCCATCTATTTATAAGCTCACCAGAGTTATGTATGATATCATTGTTGTATCTATGCCTCATGCAACAGTAAGAGGGGCTTATTCCCCAAATAATTTCACATTGGGATATTTTCACTAGTGGCTTGCTGTGAGGTAAATCTGGATGTCTCTACATAGATTTAGGGAGGAAGAAAGAATTTTTACTGTTTCCTTTTGTGGGGGGCAGGGAGAATACATGGTGTGCTGTACTTGTCACTTTTTTTTTTTTTTTTTGCATGGAAAAACAGTAAATTTTTGTAGGAACCATTCTGGAGTAAATCCACTGTGACTGAAGGTGAGATAATTTAGTACTTAATTTAAAATCCATTAATATTGATTTCTGAAGGTTTTTCCTCCCTCAGGGCTGCAAATCAGGTAAAACACTGTCAGGGCCTGGCAGCATCGCCCTGCCTGTGGTTGGCATCTCTTCCAGACCTCAGCCAGAACCCACCAGCCCTGGGGTGAGCTCCTGGACCCAGCACAGCTGATGTGGGCTGGGAGCTCTCCTGCACCTTCCAGCCAGGCTGGCAGACATTTCTGTAGGTAAGGGGACATTGACAAAGCAGCTGCTTGTTTGGTTCTGTTCATCCTGACCCGTGGCTATCGTGGATTGGATCCTCTTCCCTCAGAGGACTGCTGTCAGCTGCTGGGGCTCAGCATGTTCTTTCAGCTGCTGTCTCCTGCTTCCTCACTCACAAAATGATGTGTGTGCCCTCAAAATCTTGAGCAGCAGCCCCTCAGGGGCTGGGTGCACTGCACGGCCTGCTGGAGTGACTGCGGCCTGCGCTGCGCCTCTGCACTGCTGCGGCCTTGGAGGGCCCTGGGGTGCCCCGACCCTCCTGTGGTGTTACAGCACAGGGGCCTCACCAAGGGGCAGAGCTACCCAAAGCCAGAGATGGACATCCCTCAGAGCTGGGGCAGGTCTGCCTAAAGCCAGAGATGGACATCCCTCAGAGCTGGGGCAGATCTACCCAAAGCCAGAGATGGACATCCCTCAGAGCTGGGGCAGATCTACCCAAAGCCAGAGATGGACATCCCTCAGAGGCAGCCCGAGCTAAGGGCAGAGAAAACAAAGAGCTGCTGCTCTCTGGACGTCAAAGCCTCTCTGGAGTGCTGAGCTCTCAGCTCCCCCGTGCAGGGCCCTGGGGATGTGCCCTGAGCACTGACCTGCTCCCTCCCCACCCCACTCAGGAGCTCACTGATTCATGTGAGTAGGCAGAAAGGAAAGAGGATCCTGTGGGAGGCTTTTCCACAGGATTAACCTCTGTCTGAGGGGGCTGATATCAAAGTGAAGCTAGTGGGCGGTAGGATAGCTAATATCCAAGACCTGTGGTGGTGGTGGTGAAGGAATAAACTCAGCAAGGAGACACAGATGACTACTGGTAGTGAAAGATTTGGGATTGCTGCTCCTCTAGAAAGAATGCAATGGGAAAAGGAGAGAGTTCCCAAAGCCCAAAAGCCACTCTGCCTCTTTGCATAGTCTGTGTAGCTGTCCAGACAGGGAACAAAGAGGGCACAGGGTGAAGGGTATTGGGTCAAGAAGCATAATTGAATATCTAATAAGCATCCCCACTAAAAAAAGCAGAATTCCTCACAGTTTATCAGCCATGTTGGTGTTACTTGTTTACCAAGGGCTATTTCCTGGGAGCTGCCTTGGTTGTCCCACCATCTGCTGCCACAGGTCACGTAGTGGTTAGACTGAAGTAGCAGCAAGGCTCATCCCTACTCGTGACCTAATTCATTGAAGTTTGTGCAAACTTAAGCTAAAAATTGAGCTCGTGATGGTTTAGAAAAAGCCTAGACTGGAAGCACAAAACAAGCATCTTGAAAGCAAAATGAGGTTTAACTACAGCTGATGATCCAACTTTCAAGCAGATAAATTACTTTGCAAAAAGACTGGTACAGCCAAGCCCCTTTTCATTTACAGAAAGCTAACTCAATCAGTTCCTATTCTTTTTAGATAGATCTGCTGGGTGTAAATGAATGTGTATAATATGTGGACCATTTATTTCCAAGAACATTGCAGTGAAAGTTTCTTTATGGATTTGCTGCAAAATCCTAAGTAAAGAAAAAAAATCAATAGAAAGTATCCACCTTTCTTAAAAAGAAAAGCCATTTTTCACCCCAAAGTTCAATTCATTTTGCTCTGGTACTTACTGACTTTGATTAAGAACCTTTCAATGTTTGTGCAGGGGTTTTCCTCCAACCTCTCTGGAAGAAGTTTCAAGTTGTTAAGTCACAGGGGTGTCTACACAATTGGAGAGGCTTTGATGGGGTGTGGGGAGAAATCACAAAGCTGAAACCCATCCCTGCAAGTGAAGGTGACAGTTGTTTTATTGCTCTTAACTGGGGGTGGGGGTGTCCATGAGTGCTGTCTGCATTGCAGCATCAGCTCCAGAGGCTGCACTGCTCCCAGTATGACCAGTATGCCTTTGGTATGACAGACTGAGGAAGGTGGACCAGCACAGCCCAGCCTGTGGTCACCAGATCCCTCTGAGCTTCCTGCAGCACCCTGACTTTGAGATGTTGTCTGAGGCTTGAAGGCTTTGAGGGCCCAGCAGAACTCATCATTGAAGCGTTGGTGCAAGAAGTCCTGAGGCAATGAGTTCAACAAGGGTCTTGGGAGCAGAACAGTCCACTTGGTCTCACTTACTTAAATATTTTTCCTTGATTTGGCAAAGGAAAGAGGCCCCAAAGGTTTTGGCAGCATCTGTCACAACAGCATTGGGCAGCACGTCTGCTGTTGGAGATCTAAGCATGAGTCACTGGCACTTTGGGAGGAGGGTGGGTACCAGCAGAAAGCAGGAGGCTCTGCCAGCTCCTTTTTATTTCTCTCAAGGACTAGCTTGGCTCAAACACCATCATTAGCTAGCAGAGTGGAGGGTTTTCATCACCCAGCAGCTGTAAGGAGGTTGTTGTGCTCACTGGGAAATGAGATAAGACATGGTTTGAGTGGGTTTGTGTTTCTGTGAGCTGCCTGTTCCCCTGCACCTTCCACCAGGCACAGCACAGCCCCTCACAAGGGCTGGGCTGTGAAGGGGCAAGACCCTTGTACAGAGAGGTAATGCTCTTTCTGGGGTATCTCTGCAAGACAAGGGAAGCAAGGTGTGAAAGTACCAAACAGATCCTGTGCTTGTAGTGAGCCTGAGGTCATCCTGTGTCTGAGGGAATGGAAAATGTCAGGTAAATGAAAAGGCACCTGTACCTTCTCTCCATCCAAATTCAAGGGATGGCAGATGAAGCAGGTGTCTACATACACAACATGCTTTGTAGAAGCCTGTCTCTTCTAAAAATGCTTCATTTTTTTTCCAAACAAAGTCACAAATAACTTCTGGTTGAATAAATATTCGGAAAGAAATATTTTGCTTAATTTCTTGAGATTTCCATGACTAGAAAAAAAATCCACAAACTCATTATTGAAAAAAGTACACCTTACCTTTTGATAAAACATTTTTTCATTCTCTTTTGCTGGTGTTTAATAGGGGGTCAGAAGACAAGCACAAAGGAGCAAATGATTTCTTGAGATAATTTTCAAACACAAATATATGACTTGAGGCACTCTAGACATTGTCTATATGGAAGTCAGTTGTCCACAAATAATATCATGTAATTAATTAAACATTGTTCCTCAGCTGTTATAAATGAAGATATAATTGTGGTTTTTAGTAACAAGTGTCTGGTATCTGATAGTTTTACCTATCTCTGGGGTTGGGGAGGATAGATGTCTCAGATTAATTATCAACCAGCTTGCAGATTAATGTGGGAAAATGTCTACCCTGGCTTTAAAAATGTCTGACTACTTTACATTAATTGGCAGTCAATTAAATTGTGGTAAAAAGTGCCCAGAGTGGACACACTCAGAGGAAAAGAATTCACTCTGTGTGCTGTGTATGTTAATTTAAAATCACTATAACAGCCATTTCAAAGCGAAGTCTCTCCCAGCGTGACCAAGGATTAATCTTCATTCGCATTTCAAGGGGAATAAGTGCTCTGCTGTTAAATAAAGCCATTTTTCAGCTTCCCAAGCTAAAGCAAGAGTTACGACCTTTCTGTCAGAATATGTATCATGATTTTGGGTTTTTAAGTGACCAGTCTTTGAAGTTCTCCCCTGGAGACTCCCCATCAGACCTTGTGATGGAACTGGAAAACCCTACACAGAGTGTGGATTTCCCCTCATCCCCCTCCTTACCTGTGGAAGGCAGGTGAGTTACTCAGGGTTAGGGAGGAAACTCACTTCTCTTTGATGAGAGGGCGCCTGTGAACTGAGCACCAAGAGTTCATTTTCCCCATCTTGCTCAGAAAATCAAAAAGCCCAGCAAATAAAAAGTATGAAATAAGAATTAAGAGCCAAACAGGGAACTGTATGTATCTTATTGCAAGGACTTTCATAGGGACATTAAGGGTTTTGCTTCATTGCATATTGTTATTATGAACAATATATGAATTTCTTTTAGACTATTTTCTTCTTTCTTTACCTCAAAAAAGAGAGGTATTAACAATGCTCTCAGCTATTAGGGAATCGCTTTGTGCTATCTGAAATTAATGTAAATTGAAATCAGAGCCTCAGGTGCTGGGGTGAAATTTGAAGTTTTCTGTGATATGAAGAAAAGAAAGCTGAAAAATCTCAAGGATAGTCATCAAAATGGGCCATTTTATCTGCATGGCTTTTTCTATTTTCAGAAGGCAGCAGAGGTGAGATTATCACAGCAGTTAAGAGAAGAAACTGAAGTTTCATTGAGCTGGCACATCTCAATAAATTAAATCCAGTTGTGAGTTGTAAATGAATAAAGACAACAGAGGTGGAAGGGGGGAAGTTGTTTCTCTCCTTCCAGCCCCTGAATCCCCATCTCCTGCTCTGACAGGCAGTCTAGGCTAAATGGTCACAAGAATCACAGAATGGTGTGGGTTAGAAGGGATCTTAAGGATCATTAAGTTACAAACCCTCAACCATGGCACCCACTAGATCAGGCTCCTCAAGGCCCTGCTCAGCCTGGCCTTGAACACTGGGGTGCCATGATTGTATTTTGTGGCAGCTCACATCCTCTATCCTGCAGGAAAAGCCCTGGTTCTGCCCATATTTACTGATGGGGTCACACCAGACTGTGCTGGAATGTCTGAAGTGTGTCCTTCAAAGAGGTTAATAAATAAGACTAAGATTCCTCTCCAGGAGCAACACAGGCAAGCTCCATCACACTTAGATACTTCTGTCTTTTAATTAATGCTAATGGGTTAGTTCTGGTCTGGAGCAGTCTGCCTTACCTACATGGACCAGCTGCTGGCAGCCCTTTAAAACCCTCTGGCAGAGCAGCACTAGCTGCACTCCTTCTTCCAGATGCTCACTGGATCCAAGAAAGCGAAAAATATAAATTAAAAGGTCACTTTTCCACATGGACAACTGCTATCCTTGCCAAGAGGGTCTTCTATCAACTCAGAGAAGGAAAATGGAGAGAGGAGGTGAAGTATAGAGCTCCAAGGGGAAATACTCCTCACTTCCAAAGAACAGGTTTTTGTCTGCCTCTCTTTCCCACGTGCAGAATTAATTCAAATGTACTACGTGGTTGTAAAACAAATAGTATAAAAAACAGTCAGCAGTTTAAATAGCGCAAATGTAATATAAGCTTTGGAGACAGAGGAAAATATGTGGCAGTCTGAGTTTTCAGAGTAGAAAACAGACCTTTCCAGAGGATAATCTCAATTAGATTGAGGAGGGATGCTAGAGTAAATTGCTAGTGCTAAGCAATTTTCTGATCTAAGGCATAGGAGGTTTATAACAGCCCCATGTGCTTTGGTTTAGATCATTTAGTCTGTTTTGCTAGCAAATATCACCATGTGCTGAGCAGCTAATTTTCAGCAAACCTTGGTAGAGCCATCAGGGAACCAGGTTTGTTCTTTGCTTTAAAACACTTTTTTTTTTTTTTTTTTTTTTTTTTTTTTTTTTTTTTTTTTTTTTTTTTTTTGAACAATGGAAAATACTTTTTTTTATATAAAAAANTTTTTTTTTTTTGACTGAAGCACGGCAAATACTCTGATCTCAATCTGAAGAAACAATCTTGCACAGCAAACACAAGCTCCAGTCCCTGGAACCTGCCTTGCCCTGTCCCAGGTCCCCCTTGGCAGGTGCTTTGGAGGAGTCGTGATGACACATCAATCATTTCCAGCTCCCACGGTGCCTCCTCAACATCTACATCAGTTCCTTGATATACAGCACTTGGAGAAGAAAAAGCCCAGCATTATTATGCTCTGGCTTTCCAACCTGCAGCTTCACAGCCAGTTATCCTTTGCTCCCATGTGCTGTAATTTGCCTTGTGTTAATTTCTGGGCCCCAGCCCAGCTCCTGGGGAAAGTTCACTGCATGCCAAGGTCTCTCCAGCCCTCAGCATCCAGCATGGAGGAAAAAGGGAGGAAAGGCTCACTTTTCTGTGGATGTAATCACATTTCTGACACATCCAAGTCATTAATTTGATTGGAACAGGGCAATCAACCCAGCTGTGCTGTGTCTGTTGTTTGAGGAGAGCCTCCTCCTCCTCCTCCTGCAATATTTCAGAGAGCCCATGACCATCAGTGGATGCAACCCAAATCCCTGGGGTCTGGCTCCTGCCCATGCTCCCACCCAGCCTCTGTGAACCTGGCTCACTTGGGAGAATTCAGACAAACAGGGCACGGCTGTGCTGTGCCTAATTGATAGTAATGTTAAAAGACTGATTGTAATTTGAATGCTAATTAAGGAAGATAGTTATTGATTTTAATGGGAGACAGAGCAGGCTTTTGCACATCTACCACACAATGAGAAAGTACTGGGGTTGCTGTCAGTGCTGGGGAAACAACCACAATAATAATGTGCTGAGAAAAATGCAGCTTCCTCTTGATAAACCTTTAACAGCAGCAAGAATGGCACTAAAGAAGAAAGGATTTTTTGTTCCCAGCCCTGGGAAGTTAACTCACTTCTTTCTGTGAATTTCACTTATTTTACCATAGTTATAACAGCACTTACAAACCCCACTAAACACAAACATGGATGTTATGAGGCCACCCCCTAGTATGTTATATGGACATCTGGAGCTTTTAAGATGCTTGTGTAAAATTTCATTCTGTCCCCACTCAGAGCATTCAAAATTCTAAAATTTTAGTGCAAAATTTTGATTTCCAAATTCTTTACTTTTACTAGGTTTAGTGTGAGCTGAGGTCAGCACGTGGTCTATGATTTCAGCGAAATTTAGAGAGAACATTCTTTTACAGTGACATTTGGAACTACGTATTTGGTTTACAAATGTCCTTCCCCAAAATTCAACACCATAAGATTTTTCCTGTCATTTTTACTTCTACCAAATCATCTTTGATTTAGTGCTCCCTTTTTTATTTGCAGTGGGGGAGAGGAATGGGATGTTCAAATTCCACTCTATCAAGGTCCTCACAAATAAATAAGAGCTCAAAAATCCATAAAATTTGCCATTGTCTTTTAGCTACAAAATCCATGTCCCATGCCAAGAATTACCACAACAATAAAAACTTCTTCATCTTTATTGCCACAGAGCATATGATTCATTGCAAAGTTTCCCAGGAATATTTGTATTTATGCACATGACTCCATGTTGACCAAAGAGGGTGGAAAAATCTCCAAGCCCCCTCTTTGGCCAAATTAGATTTCACAGCTGAATCGTTGAGATTATACTTCGATTTTCAATGCTGGTGCTGGCATTTTTATGACAGTGGCTCTGGCTTATTAACAGAGCATATTGAAACCAGCTTGGTGATTTTCCCCTCCTTCTTTTCACTCTGTTATACTAAAGAACATTTATTACTTTTTGATAAAAGATGCACACCCCTCCCTTAGGAGAGGGGCACTGAAGCAGGATGAGATGGCTCCTGCCTTTGTCACTGTCTCCAGAGTAACTGGGGAAGGGCAGGAACTGGAGTGTAATCATTCAATAGAGTGACAAAATACAGGGCTGAAGGAAAAAAAGCTTAGATTAAATATTTCTTCGGTGTCCCTTATGTCTTCATCTATTTCTCAAAAGGCATTATGTGCAAAGCAGAAAATGGTATTACTTTTTTGTGTTAATAGCAGAGATGAATCATCTAATGCCATTCAACAGTTAGAACTAATATCAAGATTCAGGTTTCACAGCTGGCAGTAAGAGAGACTAGAAAAAGTTGCATAGATCAAAAGATGTTCATGTTTTGGGGAAAGTCCCTCTCCAGTCCCTCAGTCTGTGACTTCCTCTGATCTTGGAAATTGAAGCTCTCACTTTAAAGCCTTCAAATTTAATTCTTGCTCTCCTGAATGCTAAATATCCAGGGAGAGCATTTTCATGATATGCAAGGAGGGCAGTTTGGGCTTGCTGCCATATAGCCAGTCTCCAAAACCCCAAAAAAACCTTTAGGAGGATGATGACAGGGTCCTTCAGGGTATTCAGAGCAGCTTGTCAGGCCAGCAGCAACCTCCTGGCATCACCATGAAAGCTCCAAAGAGCCAGGTGGTTGCTAAGGGTGGAGTCCACCCACCCAGCCTGCCAAGGACTCACTAGCCAGGGACCACTTCCCACAGCCCACTGGCCCCAGGGAGCTGGCAGGGTCTCCACAAACCTCTGGGAGGTTTGGGGGAAGTCTGGGGTAAAAAGTGGCTTTGGAGCAAGGTATAAGTAGGTCTACTGATAGTGTCAGATTGTTTCCAAAGATCTGTGCTTTTTGGGAGGTGCACTCAGGGTTAGAGACTGAGAGCATGGATCAGCCTCTCACCTGGAGGCTGCCCAGCCTCCACTTCCATGCATGCCCCACCAACCCCTGAATAACCACGTGAAGTGGCACCAATTTGTTGGTCTAATAAACGAGCCCATGGAGCACAGAGAAGCAGGAGCTGCTCCACGTCAGGTTCAGCTCTTCCTGCTGCACTCCAGGTACAAACTGCCACAACCATCTGTGTTTTATCCATCTGCATAACCAGTCAGCTTTTTTTGGAAAAAGCCTGGATGTGAGTCCACCAGGACATTATGGCTAATCATGAGAGGGGAAATAGAGGGAAGAGCACTCAAAAGGGGTATGAATAAAAGTGTCTCCAGAGCAGGAAGAATTAATTGCTTGCATCCCAGTTCTTTGCAAGTTGTGGAAGTCAGTGTGAAGGAAGGATGCCCACATCTCACAGAAGGAAGGTGTGTAAAGCCAGGGTCACCTTTCACAGAAAATCTTCATAGAAATTAGATGACAGCCCAACCGTGCTAAGAGTTTCTCCACATCAGAGGTTTTGAATTGCAGCAGAATAATTCCAGCATCTGTAATTAGCGCTTCCATTAAATCCTCATTGCTCTCATATTAATTTCAGGAGTTTGGAACTGTCAGGAGCATTATTAAGGGATGCTATCCTTGTCAGGAGCTGCAAATAAAATTTGAGCCTCTGATTAAAAGTTTAGGGCAGCCCTCATTATTTTCTGCAACAGAAGAGCAGTTTTGGGGCTACCCTTTCAGTCAGTACCGTTTCGTTACAGAGGGTCTCTAATTATTTCTGCCTCGGAGCTATTAAAAAAAAGAGACAATTTGTTTTTCACATGCTTCTTGGTGCAGCCAAATACAAAAATTCCCGTTTGTTTTCAGAGCTGGAAGGACACAGTGGCACTGGGAAGGTTCTGGGAGAAGTCACTCTTGAGTTTTCCAAATTACCTACCTGGACCAATGAAGGCACTGGGACGTAAAAGTCCCACTTGAACGGGGATTAACTGCCCCTCTCATTAAGAGCCACATCCAGGATGTGGCATCCAGGAAACACACAATAGACTGGGGGCAAACACATCCAGGACATGTGTTTCCATGGGATTCATTACAATTATTCTGGCTTTAAAAACAGACCCAAATTCCTGACTCTGGATCCAGCCATGCCCTCAGCACAGCCCTGGCCACGGGGACCTGGGAGAGGGGCTTGTGAGTTTTGGATGGGGAACAGGCATCATGTGGAAAATCAGGTATGGGAAATTTCTTATGGAAAACCTGGCCACCCTGTGCTACAAGGCTGCACTGCCTATGTGCTGTTTGCATACTCTGAAAAATAGGTGTACAGGCTGAAAGCAAGGCAGGCTGGGCTAGTGCCAGAGCTGGGCTGCTCTGGGCCTGAAATCAGAGCTCAGGGTTGCACACTAGAGCAGCTATGCCATTCAGCCAAATATTTGCCAGGAAATAAAAATCTGGATGAACTTAAGCTTATCACAATCTCCTGTCAAACTTGTGTAATTGTTAACATTGGAAATGGAAGTTTGAAAAATCAAGATGCCTTATTTGAGAAATTACAAATGAAGATTTCACACCAGGAGGATGTTTTAGTTTGGAATTTATGCATTTGTTGTTTAATACAAACTCTTTTAATTAAAAAATCCTCATGCATTTGGGGGGGGGGTTGAAAAACATTTATTAAACCTGATTTTTCCATGCATACAGACAATTGACAGCATTTTTTTTTCTCCATGGGCAGTAAATAAAGAAACTGACTCAATCCAATGAGCTGCAGATGCTTTTTACTCTGTCTGAAGTTGAACATCTCTGAAGACCGAGTTCTGTATTCCCTTGGTTACTTTTTAATTACATTGCAATAAAATTGCAAAGAATCTAATTTTGCCAGACAAAACCCAGGGACTCAGTGGAAGGTGATGGGGGTCCAGCTATTTCACACACTAATTACACCAGCACGAGCCCTGAAATACTGTGCTATTTTTATTCATTCATGAGAGAAAAAAAAAAAAGCTCTCTCATCTAGATCTGAGTGACTGCTATTTCATTCTCAAAAATAGTCAATGCACTCTTCATTTCCCAAAAACCAGCTGCCCTCTTCTGTTTCCAGGGAATATTACTACCTTTCAAAATCCTAATAGGTGTGCTGTTGAAATCAAAATAAAATGCCATCACCCTGCCCGCCTCAAAACAAAAACCCAATCTCAATAAAGCACTGCCACCTTTCTAAAAACCTCTGAAAAGGGGGCAACATAAAATAAGAGCTTGAAATATGGGTCTAAGGAGGGAGTTGCTCGGGATTTCTAAAAGTATGTCTGCAGTGCCATCAGGAGGTGTGATCACAGCATAGGAGGGCTGGGCTGAGCTGAGGCTGAGCAGGGTGAGGCAGTACAGCCAGCAGGACAGACGGACACCGGAGCATGGATGTGGGCAGAGGCATCCCACGTGCCCTTTCCAGGGGTAACAGCATCCTGAGAGCTCCAGGCACCTGTAAGAGTCACCACAAGGTGCTGCCATCTCTGTTGCACCTCTCTGGCTGCAGCCAGCACTTCAGAGCCTCGACCCTGCTGAGGACTGATGGGAATTCTGCATCCAGGAGGCTCAAACACATGGAAACATGCAGTCTTCTAAGGGGCTACTAGACTTTTGTAATTTTTTCCTCTTAATTTTCTGGAAGCCAATTAGAAAACCACAGCCTGAATCTGCAGTGGGTGAGAGACTGGTCAGTGCTGCCCAAGCAGGACACCACAGCCCACAGCAAAGCTGCTGGACATGCAGGGAGGTGGCAAAATTGGAGCCTGAGAAGGTGGATACCAACTAATATGAGTTATTTTTGAGTTATGAATTACTGTGACCCATTTCCACCAAAACTGACCTCAGTTCTCTATTGTTCTCACTTTCCCAGTTACCATAGCCATCCCTCCAGGGAATAAAGATTAAATGCTCGTTAGAGAATTTCAGGTTGTGTGTGTCCTCTCACATGACCATTGCTCACTCATCTCCTCAGCCCCATAAAATGCATCATTAAAATGCCTTCTTTATTGCCTAGTAAAGAAGGTTCAAGTGTATAACTGCATTTACATGAACGTTCAGGACAGTCAGATTTGCCACTTATGTATTACTCCTTGAATTCTATTTTTTTCCTTGAAATAGGAATTAATCCATTCATACCACACCTGTTCTTTCCCCAGAGAGACAGGAAAGATTCCACTGAGACAGAAAAACATAACGACTTCACTAAAGTCCCAAAAAAAAAAAAAAAAAAAAGCAGTGGCTGAAATAGGTGAAGGTGGAGCAAACAGATGTTACCTGTTCTGTGCTCTATAGGAAATCTGGGCATGAGGGTGCTGATTAAAACTGGCCTCTTCTTGTGCAAGTGGAAATCTTCCAAGTAATAGAGCCTGCCTGGACTTGGGGCATCTGGCCTTGTACATGTGCTCCAAATGAACAAGACTGCTCCCCAAAATACTGCATTTCAGCACCAGTTTAGCTACACAGCAAGAACCTCCACTGCAGCTGGTGATTAGGGTTTAGAAAGCTAATAACAGAAAGACAGAAAAAAGGGGAGAGAAGCCAGGTGGCTGCACTCCTCCTCAGCTTGGCTCTGGACTGGCACAGCCCTGGCATCTCTGTTCCTCCTTCCATGGGCTCTCCATCCACACCACTTATCTTTCCACATTTGCCTGTCAGCAATACACTTCCATGTTTTGAGGGTGTAAAAGCTAAACTCTTTGGAAAGAGCCTCAAAGCACACAAAGCAGATGAAGAGCTAACACTCTTTTAGCCCTTCAAAGGCCTAATTTCTGCAAGGTGACAATTTGCTTTGGTGGTACAGCAAGTCTGTGGAAGCAAAATGCTGCAGACAGGATTTTTTTCAAGGTGCTGTAGGTGGAACCAGCTGTATTGGGTTAAAGGCAGCACTTCCAACATAATAAGTAGTTTCTAATAAACAGAAATTGGAAAAGCCTCCAGCACCGAAACAATATTAAAGATTGAATCCTTCTGGGAAAGACATGTGATATTTGTCTGGCAAAACTGCCACCAGCCATTCAGTGCTATAATTGTGTAACATTGAGTTTTATTCCAAATGCCAAGCATTAGGTGATGCTCCTGGATGATGTGACACAACTTCACTTCCTTCTGGAGGAAATCTAGATCAACTTCAGTGGCACCTGCTGAGCACAGGGTGACCTTAACCAGCCTCTAGAAAGACACTCAAATATTTGCAGTTTGACTGTGGCACTGCAGCATTGAGATGAGCTTCTACATGGTAGATGTGGCTTGAGATTGGAACCAGAAATGTACCCTGGCAGCAACAGGGGACTGCAATCCTTAATTTTGGTGTAGGCAGTTCAGGCAACTCCTGCTCTCTGCAGGGAATTGCCCTGGAGAGTTCTAGCCAGGCTCAAAGGCCACAACTTCACCCACTGCAGTTGCACAACTCCATGCTGACGACTCTCCTTCTAGGGTTAAATTCTGTAAAGGACTAACTCACTGGGGGGTTAAGCCTTGTTTTCAAAGATAACTTGCAACCAGATTGACAGAAATGTTACAGCAATTTAAAATGTCTGCTGGGATTGAAGAAAAAGGCCAAGATTAAGGTGCCAAATGGTTTTAAATGTTACTTGTGACTATGCTGGTCTTGGGTCCCAGGGTTGGCAGGTTTATCCAAGGGAACTTCAAATTTACCCTTTGTTTCTATTCTTGTTTCTTCCACTGATTATTACTTTCTCTTCTGGGATGTGTACACAATATTCTCTTTAAAGTATGACAGCTTGTGATCTGGACCCAAGGTGTATCTTTGGGTGCTCATATTTTAGGGATGCGTGCTCTGATTTGGAAGACCTGTGCAGTATTCACTGTGGGAATATTATGTTGTATGCCAATGACAATAAATGCTGGCTGGCATTTTCCTGCCTCAAAGCTCTCATGAACCATTGCAGGGAGCTTGGCTGCTCATCCATTTACCATGCAGTTTGTTAAGTGGGCAGCCTGACAGTGGCAGTACCACAGCTTCATTTTCTCCTAACAGCTTTAGACAGCATTTCTTAAATCAAGACAAAGCCTTTGAAGTCAGTGAGTGGAGAAGGCAGCACTGGCTTTGTTACAGCAATCAGAAATTCAAGTTGAAAGCATGTATGCTAATTGCCAAGACTGCTGCCATATAATTAGCATATACAGTCTGTACCCAAATTAAGAAGAACTCCCTTGAAAGCTTATTATGCCTTAATATATCCCCAGCATGTCTACACCTATAGCTGTGCTCTGCCCCACCTTTGCATTTCTCAGCAGCTGTGTGAAGATCAATGCTAATCTGTGTGAACAAGGTGTCTGCAGAAATCTGTCCCATGTGCTCTGGGCAGTGCATGACAGGAGTCCAGGCTGATGTCTGTCCATCAAGAGCCCTGCTAAGAGGGGAGATGCTGCTCCATGCAGCCACCCTGACCTCCCTGTGCCTCCCTCTGTGTCCTGCAGCTCCGGGTATGTGGCTGTACCAAATCTCTATAGAATTGGTACACAATACAATTACCACATGTAAATATTAAAAAGGCAGTGCTTTATCAGAGAAACCTGATAATGGGGATGTGCTGCTTTGTAGGGGTTTGGTTTCCAGGATAACCAAAGACAGCCTGGATAAACATAAACAGTGAAGGGCTGGGTGAGATTTAACATTAAACTACACTTACAAGTTTTTATGACTCTATTTACTATAAGTGAGAACAAAAAGCCCCCAGCATTTCACTGCTAGCACAGAAGTCACCTAAGCACAGAGGCAGCTCTCATCCCAAATGGAAAATCAGGATAATTCCACCAGTGTCAGTGTTGTCTGTAAGGGCCCAATGCCTGGAATAAGAGAGGACAGGGGAGAGCAGGGACACATCCCTGTTCGCAGCTGCTTTTACACCCAGATCACCTCAACAGCAGTCACACCCCAAGTGCCTTTGGTGTGCCCCCAGGGCACTGCCCTTGAGGTCAACAGCTCACTGCACCAACAGCAGAGCTGCAGCACCACAGAAGGGCTGTGCTTTGCTCTTACCTGAGTTGAACTCAAAAAACCCAGATTTTCTCTGCTTCCAAGGCTCCAGTCAGAATGTCCTTTCGGTTTGGAAAGTCATTTATGCTGCACAAGCATATGCTCTTCTGGAGCCCTCAAGTAATGAAAGGGGGAAACAGCACTGTGGTAAAAAAATGTGCAAATGTAAGTATCAGGCTCAGCTTGTCCCCACCTTTTCACAATCAGAGTTGAAAGTCAGTCCGTGGTTCAGCCTGGGGCTGTTGCAGAGCTTGTGATGTCCACTCAGGGGAAAGCACAGACAGAAACAGAGCCTTTTGTGTCCCTCCTGGCTCCCATCCTGCCAGATGCTGAGCACTCCCTGGCTTTCAGTAGCAGCTGCAAGTACACTGACCCTCCTCCAGAATAACAAATTCTACCTTGAATTATACTCCTTTATCAGTGTGTGAAAACATGTTCATGCAGTTGCACTCAGTGCTGGGCTAACTCAGTCATTCCCAGTCCAGCCATGAGCAGTAGCAATACCAAACATCAGGGCTGTGCAATGGTAAGAGCAATATGGTTTATTATATAATGAAGAAGAAAAAAAATTCATTTTCATCAAGTATTCCCTCACGGGGGTCAGTACAATATAAAGGAAATAAGGAAAAATGTACAAAACAACCTGACAAGAAGGCTCTAGATGAAACATGTTCAAAGCACTTGCAAATGGTGCTGCTGGACAGATGCAGAAGGAAATTAAATCAAGTAATTTTTCCCCTGCAAAATACAAACTGAAAAACTGATTTTATTTTCAAAAATTCAATTCTGTCTTCACCTGCAGATATTTCAGGTAAGCCAATGCAATTTTAGCCGTGATACATTTTTTAAAGGAGAGATTCCTAGAACTACTGTTTGACCACATTTATTACAAAATGGATTTTATTTTCCCTTCCAACTTCATGTAGGTGGTAAGCCCAGCTCAAAATAAAAGCTTAGCCACTAACTTCAAACAAACCAGGTCCATATTTCTCCATTTTCCATTATCCTTTGGCAACCATGACATTTGTTTTTCCATAATCAGCAACAGATCTCCATCTCATCCAGAGCATCCTTGTATATGTGGTTGTAAAATTAAAAAAAAAACCAAAAAAAACCAAAAAAAAAACCAAACCAAAACAAAACAAAAAAACCAAAAAAAACACATAAAACATCAGCAGTGAGAAATTCCTGAGGATTTTCAAGCCTTGCTCCTAACTCAACTAAAGTCAAGGTACTTCAAACTATTTTAGCTGGAGCAAGACCAAATCCTTACAGAACCAGATAAATGGTCCTAAAAAAGCAAAACCATAAGAGTGTTGTAATCCAGATGGAGGAGTAAAAGACAAACTTAGCAGTGTACCTTGCCTGGCCCCAGCCAATATAATATCTTTGCCTTGGGTATTTCATTTACTCCTGACCCAGGCAAGATTCCCATTGGTTACAGTGAGAGCATCACTTAAGTAATGTAGCAAAGGGACATCAAGCATTAGTAAGCTAAAATATGAATCCATGCTTATGGCAATAGCTTTCCCTTCTAATGCCTTACAATAGGCATCTAGGAAAGGAAATAAGCAGCTTTACAGAAAAAAAATCTGCATTTTGTTACACTGATGACCATCCTAAGCAACTCCACAGAAGTTTTCAGGGTTCCTTTCAATGTGCATGAAGAAAGCAAAAAGTCAAAAATAGACCAATGTTAGGCAAGATTATAACAGATTTACTCATTAGTGCAGAATGCAAAACAAAAGCTAATGCTTAATACAAACAAAATAGTATCACTTTCATACTCCTCACAAATTCATGGATTCCACATGGTTTACTTCCTTGCCTTAAAAGAAATGAATGTTTGAATGAAGCATGAACTTTGTATCTCTAAAAGTAACATCCCGAGTTAGCAAAGGAATCATTTGAGGAAAAAGGAATTGGAAATTGTCATTTCATAACAAGTTGCAAGGAAATCCCCATTTTGTTTAGCATGAAAAGAAGCAAAGATCTACAGGTCGGATTTGGTTGAGGGGATTTGGGGTGGGTTTTGCTGTTTGGGTTTGGTTGGGTTTTTTGCATCAAGGGAAAGAAAACAATAGCTATGTGGGAGGAAAAACATTTTCACAAATACAATAAATAGTTGTTCTGATCCAAAAGCAAAGTGCGTTGTAGAGTTTTTCCACTTAAAAACAACCTACAGCATAATGCCTTAAATATTAACAAATCAATTAGTGGTCAGCACAGTAAAATAAATATGAACATATTGATTTACATTTTGTTTCTAGCAGCAAAGGTCATTAACCTACTGGCCAATGTGACAGCTTCACAGAAGTCCTGTTTCTTGGGTTTGGTACTTGGTTTAACATGAGAAAAAGATTAATTGGGTCTGGAAAATGGCACTTCAGCTGTACAGTGTTCTCCCCAGCCCACCTACATCAAAAGGGTTTGTCCAGAACGTGTTTTCAGTATTTTCTGAACAGTGGTTTGGAGAACACCTTTCACAAAAAGAAATAAAATCAGGATCCACTCAGTATCTAATGTTGATAAGTATGAGTTTGGATTGTCCTGAACCCTAAGGATAATGGGGAGGTTGGGTGTTTTCTCTTTGCAGCCAGCAACTTCCTATGCTGAAAGGGAAGTGGGAAGATCCCAAGCCATTAAGCAATGCTGAAGAGGGAGAGGGAAGCTTTGGTAGCTTGCAGGAAGGGCCACAACAGAGCACTAGGGCTAAGTGAGTCTCAGCTGCTTCTCCCAGCAAGACATCTTTCCTTCGATGGAGGAAACCTGTCCTACCTTGTCACTTGAGTCCCACTGCCTGCTGTACACCTGCTCTACAAGCCACCACTCTGAAATCACCAGGATGATCACATTTACTTGTACTCCCTTGAACAGAACAAAGCAGATTCAGGCTTCTCTGCTCAGGGCAGACTGAAGCCACTACTCCAAACCAGACTCAGCTCCAAGCAGAGAGGAGCCTGCAAGAACAGCCCCCTGCACGTCCCCCACACACCCTCCCAAAAGCACCAGCACATGGCTGGGCTGTGGCACGTCTGCACAGCTGGAGCAAACCAGGTTTTGACACCTCCAGCAGCCACTGGAAATGCCAAATGAGGAGCAGATGGCTGGGTTGGGAGTAGGAGCAGTAACCAAAGCTAAGTGGAGAACAGCTGGTTTTTGGGACACATGAAAGTGAGCAAAAATGCCTCCTCCATCCTAGCAATAAGCCAGACAGCAGCAGTACCTACAGCTCCTCCAGCTCGTATTTCAAAAAGGGTTGTTTTTCTACTACAGCCTGTAGGAAATGCCATGCTTTAATTTACAGCCAGAGAGATGTTAAACCATAATGCAGGGATCACTGTGCTGAAGCACATTGTGGTAAGGCTCATCTAACTCCCTCTGTCCCTCTGGACAGTGGTGTCAGACTGGCAAACCTAAGGACAGGACACAAAGAGAAAACCAGAGCCCTTCTGTCAATACAAATGATGAGGGGGAAAGGCTGATGAGAGATTCTGGAAAGGCAAATGTTCTTCAAGGCTACACAGAGGGTGAGGCAGGGGCAGGAAAGCACAGAAGAAACACTTACAAAGCTGTCAGAACTGTTCAGTGAGTGCTCTACAACCTGGGCACCCGTTCTACCTTCTCACATGCTCCAGGGCACAAACCCCATTTAACTGAGTTTTGCACAAAGGAGGGGAAGGAATCCCATTCACGTGGACACCTATTCCTCTGCCTCTATCTGCAGGGCAAGGATCAGCACAGAATGATCTAGGGGGTTGTTTTCAACTACTTTGCAAGCACTCACCTTGCCTGGATTTAGGAAGGCTGCATTCATGTTGTATGGCTCCCTGATGCTCACTCAGGGAGCTGAAGAAAACAATAGTCAATTTCTGAGGAGCAGCCAAGTGCAACAAACCCTCTGGAGGTGGACTAGGAAGATGAATAAAGACTATCTGGATTTTTTTTTTTGTCACTCATTCTTCATTATTTAAGGCAAGCAGAAAGTCCTTCTGGAATGCAAGAGGCAGGATCAGAATGGCAATACAAGGAGGTGGGGGAGCTACCTTCAACACTACGCACTAGGTACAATTCATCCCTGCTAAAATCCTACTGAAACTAATGGAGCTGCATCTAATTCCAGCTGCCTGAAGAGGGGTGAGAGATGAGCCATGGTCCTCCCTGGACCCTCTCTCTGCACCTGCCACTGAAGTCACTGAAGCTACACCAGTGCACAGTCCCAGCAGCAGAGTGGGGG
The DNA here is from genome assembly GCA_013397555.1 of Urocynchramus pylzowi. Classification (NCBI taxonomy): domain Eukaryota; kingdom Metazoa; phylum Chordata; class Aves; order Passeriformes; family Fringillidae; genus Urocynchramus; species Urocynchramus pylzowi. The sequence goes on from VZRH01001410.1 coordinate 1,852,773, forward strand.
ATCAGGTCCAACAAAAGCCACCTACATGCTGCTCTTGCCACTGGAGAACATGTTTTAATGACACTGTGAACTGGACTCCAATCACAGCTCCTCACATCTACCCAAACAAGCAGAAGAATAATTGACAGCTCTACTTCTGCTCTTTTTCCCCTCCCTACTTTTGCTAAGGAATATCAAAACAAACACACACACCTTTTGAGTCTGTCTACAATTCAAAAGTTGCTTAACAAGTTTCTTGAATACTTCCATGAGGCCTAAAAGCTGTTAGTCAAACAATCATCACCCTGACATTTAAATCCTACATAACTTTGGATTTTTGGATGGTCCCTAGAACAGTCAAGTATACATCAAGGAATGGAATTAAAACCCATCCTGAGATGGAAAAAGAAAGGGGTGGGGGAGGGGAAGTCAACCAATATTGGTAGCTCTAGTTCAGAGCTAGAAGTTTCATCTTTGCTCTATAAACACCCATTAGGCTTTGCCCAGGGAATGTCATGGAAGTGGGACACACCACTATCTGCTACCCAGAGTCCAGGCAGCCCTGCTCTTCCAGAGCAAGGACTGCAGGCCAGAGACCAACTCTTGCTCTCTTCTATGTCAACATGCAAAGAAATAACAGCTGACAGCTCCTTCCATCTATTCTCAACCTGACTCAGTCTAAGGCAGAATCAGAGCACGGCACATCTCACCTGAGCAGGTTTGCTTTCCAGTTCACTTCATTAAGCCACTGAGACCCCCAGAGATTCTCTTCAGGGAGATGAGCTACACCCATGGTATATTAAGGTGTCCAGGCAACAATATCAAGAGTAGAAGAGTATTTCTGGATGGGGCTAATCAGCTGAAATCCATGTCAGATTTTCAGAATGGAATCTGCATCGCAGAGGAAGCAGTAAGAGGCAAGATCCTCCAAGGAGAAGTATGCACAGCCTTTCTACAAGGATGTGGAAAGAACTTACTCTGGACTGTAATGGGGGCCAGAAGCAGCAAAGTGTGGACAAGTACACCACCTAATTCACACATTCACAGGCCCTACTCCTTCCCCTCTTTTACAAGCTGCCCAGAGATGCAGTCTGCTGTAGGGAAGCATTCTGGAGCACTGCTCTGTGGCGTGCCAAGAGGGGAGTGGGCTTTGCACAAGGTCCACCCGCATGGTAGGACCACAGAAGTTTCCAGCACTTCTTGGGCTTTGCATATTCATGCAGAAGGCTGGGGAGAAGACACAGTTCCTCCCCGCCACTCAACACAATGAAGAGCCTTAGATAATTAGCAAACAAACACCAAAAACACTTCATGTCCTGCACAGCGTCATCCTGCCGACTATGACAGAAAAAAAACCTAACCATACCAGTAAGTTTGCAGGTGTTACATGTACAGCTCGAGAGCATACTCCTACCCAATGGAGCACAAAGCAGGGCATGTGGCAAACAGCAGGCGAGAGACAAGCTGCTCTAGGTGCAAACTACTACCGAGGGTGGCGCGTCATTGGACATAGCCCAGGTTCTCCATCTCGCTCCTGTACCGCTGCTCGGACACTTTGCTCTTGTGCTGCTTGCTCTCCAGGTGCTGCCTGAACTCCAGCTCCTCGCTGGCGCCCGCGTTGCACATGGAGCAGTAGAACTGGCCACTGGGAGTCACGCACATGGCCAGGTCACGGGGGATCCTCTGCCGCGAGCGCGGGTTGAAGTAGGGACCTGGGGAGCCAACAGAAAAGCCTGGTTTACCTGTAAGAAATCAAAGCTTGAGGCAGCTCACTGACAATGCCTAAGTTGAAAAGCAGACAAAGATTTGCTTCTTTGATTAGAGTCAAGCCTTATTTTCCCCACAACTGCTCTGCTGATTTCCAGATTTACAGAGATGCAGCACTCGAAATTTTATAAAGTAGTAGAGTGGGCTTAATGCCCCAGTCTTATCAAAAATCAGGAATCTAATAATTTGAGTAATTAATCAATTCTTTTTTTTTTTTCCTTAACCATCTAATTCCAGAACTGGAACAGTCTTTTAATTAGAACAAGCTGCCTCAGTTTAAAGCTCACCAAATTATATTTAATAGAACTTTAAAAGATTTATCTTTTCCATATAACAGTGATTAGAATGACATGATTAAACCAAGCTTCACCAGGAATCACAGTTTCAGCTAATGTGTGCTTGTAAAACGACTTAAAATGAAAAAGAGAAATAGATGCCTGGCTGGAGACTGTAATATACTCTTTAAATCATAGTGAAGAGGCAAAGTTAGTATCTAACACCTGAGGAAGGACTCTATGTTAGGAACAGATGGTCTTAGAGGGAGGCTAACATGCTCTCTCATTCTGGTCATGGGAGTGCAAGTACAGGTTGATGTGCCACAGTAGGAGTCAAAGCACCTGGCCACCTGCCAAGAAAATAAAGCAGGAAAACTGTCACCACTTAGAACAGCCTTAGAGACAGGCAGATGGTAAATTAAGTTACAAACTGAGAAAAAGAACTAACAAGCAGGCTGACAAAACAAAGCAACTTTAGCAGCTGGGAAAAAAACCATGCAGATATGAAGGATCAGCAGAGCTTGGACCAGCTCCTTTCACAACCTGACTCTGCTAAGAGAGAGACCTGAGCAACAGAAGAAAAACAAGCCTATTTATTATAAATTACTATTCCAACTACAGAATAGATACAAGCTCCAAGTTACCTGTGTTGTTCTGAACCGCATACATGTTTCTTCTGTTCTGCATCATCTTATATTCGTTCCCTTCTTTCCTTGCCCTTCGTTTGCCTAGTTCTGAGGCATCCCTGCAGATTAAACAAATATGAACAGCTGCAATTCGGAGTTTTCTGACAAAAGGACTGCCAGAGAGACTGCCACATGCTTTCAGCCTGAGCATGAGGTTGAACAATACCTACGAGAATGAGTTATTCTGTGCCTCTGCAAGACGCAGCCGCTTGGCGTGATTTTTCCCTTGGTAGTGAGCCTGTGCCACAGCCGGGGAACTAAATGAGGCATCACAAAGCTTGCAGTAATCATTCTCTGTAGCCAAGATCACTCGGCCACCTGGTTTACTGGATCCCATCTAGCAGCAAAGGGAGAGACAGCATGTGAAACACAAGAAGGTTAAATCGCTGAAATATTTCAATCACAGGGACTGAGACCACTGCCGTCCTCATCAGACAGCAGGAGAGCTGGAATTAAAGTCCATGGATTAGGACACTCTCAAGTTGTCCCCAAAGTGTTCTTACAAGAAATTCATTGTTCCTGCCTTGCCTCCAGGAGAGCCTGCAAATTCCTGGCCTGAGGTGGAGAGAAAAGCAATCTGAACAAATAGCTCTGCAACAGCCACAAAGGCTTGTTTACATCACAGCAATGACTTAACTCCTACCTGCTGGGAGCTGATCAGCAGTGACTTTCACTCTGAGGAACACCCACTGAAAGGTAAAGGTGCTTCTCTCTCCTATTTACAGTCCACCTAATCTCTCCACAGCACCCTGTCTTTACACAGCTTCCTGACCACAGCAAGAGGAAAAAAAAAAAAACAGTAGCAAAGCTGCCAAACCTCTGATCTTTAACCTTCAGGTAGGAGAACACCTGGATCCAGACTTCAAAGGAAGGACCCAGTCTCACATGAGTAGTCCTGCTATATGAAGGACACCTTCAGGTGTCTGTGGAGTCAGACCACATACAGGGATCCAGGCAGGAACCATGCCTCCTCAGCACGTAACATCCAGGGAAAAGTGTTTTGTAAACAGCAGCAGCAGCAGTGATTCATGCAGCCATGTCACTGCAGCACTTGACAAGCTAACATTCTTTCACATCTCCTTTGATACTGCTCAAACTTAGAGACACACAATTCTGACTCCTAGCTTTCAATGTGAACTGTCACATGGCCTCAGAGTGGTATTTTCATTGCCATGGGCTGTTTCCTCCATTAAAAAACACACCACCAGATACCCTGGCAGGTACAGCAGCCACATCCCTGTGTCCTGGGCAGGACCCCACCCCATCCCAGTTCACATCTGTGAGCTGCAAAGCCAATTTACACGGGGCCAAATCTCCCTCTGGCCAGGAACAGTCTGCCACCCTGTAAATGCTCTCTGCTTCCCTACAGGCAACACAGCTTATGCTGTGGGGACTGACAGGCACAGCTTCAATCCCCATGGCCCAGCTGTGCTTCCCTGCACAGTCACAGGCAAAAGCCAGGTTTGCTGTCACATCTCATGACAAACCCAAGGGATGAATTCTAGAAGGAGATAGCAAAAACCATCTCTTTTTTCCTCTAATGTGCCCAAAACAGAATTAATCTGGATCACTGAGGGAACAATCCATTCACTCTGCACACAGGAATGAGCACTTCAAAAGGAGCAACAAAAGAGGAATTAGCTAACAGCCCTGGGCAATGGGTGTAGGAGCACCAAAGCACTTTTTCCATGTAGGCTTCCCTCACACAACAGAGGGATGATTGTGCAGAGCGGATGCCACACCCTCACATCCAAATCCAATTCCAGCAATGCTGTTTTATACCTGCCCTTACACAGCTATCATCAGCAGCACATCGGACTTACCTAGGAATCAAAGTATTTGCCAGGCAGAAATAGAACATTTGATGTCCAACACTGTGCTGCAAGGGCAGATCAATATCTGCATCTCCAAAGGAAAGCAAACAGCTCACAATAGGCCATTTCCACCATCTTGTGCCATCACAAGGAAAATTCTTTCCCAACTCCTTTGGTAATCCTCAAAGCCTGAGATCTAGTGATCCTTACTGGGGTTAGGTGACAAGCAAGCATGATCTCAGTCCCCTTCCCATGCCTTACCTGAGTTGGAAGGGAGACAACCTGAGGTGGGGCAGGCTCAACAGAATTACTCATCCTGGCAGGTGCCGGACAGCTGTTGGCAGCATAGTAATTCCGGAGTTTCTTACTGTGGTTTTTACCCTGCAAAGATAACCCACATTAATCACTGTCCTAATAATAGTATCTTACTCTGGAAGACAAAGGATCCAGAGACTGAAATGAGAAAGTGCCCATGAAGGTGGCAGCTCAGGTAAAGGAGCTGTCACCCAGCTCTGAATTTAAGAGATGCAGGCATTCCTCCCTTTCTCCAAAATGCTCAACACCTCGAATGACTGGGCCCCCTCTTCAGCTGATTTTCTCAATAAGTTTACAATTTGTTACAGTCTGTTTCCATTTCACTTAAAACCAATGTTTTGTGTTTTAAGACTATCAGCTGCTTTGCACAGTTTTTTGATAAGCCTGAACACACAACACAGATTTCATAAGACTGCAAACTTGAGTTAAAACATGAGATTGAACTTAAAACCCACTTCATATTTTATTTTCTCTTGAAAATCATATACCATAGGTGGTTTTGGTGTTATGACACCTGATAGAATAACATGAGACTATGTATATGCATATTGTGGATGTATAGTAAGGCAAATGCAAGTTATGTAAAAATTCACTTCTGTCCCCTCATGGCAGAAATTCTGCAGAAATAAGATGTTAAAAGTGTAACACCAATCCAACCTACCCTTTCACAAGCAGGATACCACTTTTTCTGGGCCAACAGCAAATCTGAAATCTGGGTGTGGTGTCCTGAGGTTATGGACATTCACTAGTGGAGGAAGTCACCATCTCCAATACTCATGCAAACACAGCGCTAGGCAGAGAGGGTGTAGTAAAATGGGGTAATGCAAGGCTGACATGTTCCATGTTTCAGCAAGAAGCATATGCAAAGAGTCCTTACCCTGTTTCAGACAAGACAAGATCAGCTCAAACAAAATAAATTTGATCTGAGCCAACCCAGCTGATGAGAGTGTTTGAAAGGCCCCATCAGATCAGTGTTGTGCATAGCCTCAGAAAGGAGACCCTGATAAACACATAGCAGCAGCCCCTTTCCTAATGGCACAGCTGGATTCAGCAGAAAACACCTGTCCAGGCCTCACAAAATCATGGTCAATTTTAGTAAACTAGTGTAGATGTCAAATGCAGGTTGCATAAAACAAAGGAAAAATCACAAGTGTCTGCTTTTTCCCATTCCATCTTGGCACCACTTCTCTGTCCCCATGGACAGCGTTTTTTGCAAAAAGCTCCAGTAACAACACCTTAAAAGAAAGCACTGCAGCATGTCTGGACAACCAGCAAATCCAAGCAGGGTGAAGATATAGACATATCTTCAGAGCAGTTTGAGTCCATGATTTGGTGCAGAGGAAGCTCCAGATGAGCAACTTGAATGCTGCTGTTCGTGTGCAGCACTCAAAACCCCCTCGAGAAGCTGAGTTAGTCCTCCTGCATTAGCCCACACTTCCTTCTGTGCTACCACAGCAACGCTGCTGGCAGTGCTCATGCTGGCACAGGAATGTCTCCACAAGCTGCAGATGCAGCAGCCCCAAAAGCTGAGCCTCCTGCTGCTCTCCTTACCTGGTAATGAGCCTGGGCTTGCTGGGCCGAATTCAGAGTGACATTGCAAAGCTTACAGCACAGGGGCTTACATAGTTCCTCCAGCATAGGGTCCTGCTCCACCACCTTGGCAAGTTCCTCTTCTTGTGTGTGATGAAAGGAAGGCCCCAGTCCGAGAGACTTTGGTGGGGACAGTGGTGAGCTGGCTCTTGGCCTTGTAGCCACTGACATAGGAAGGGATGAAGGCTTCTCAGGATGAGGAAGAAGTCCTGCTTGCTGTAGAAGAATCATTGGCCAGGAAGACTATGGGCATGCTACTGCTGAAGGAAGAGTCGTCTTCTTCAGATCTAGACCAGAAAGACACAAATGCTGAAATAAGCAACAAGAACAGGAACATCAAGGATCCAGGGGCAATTCCTGTAACTCCACTGCCTCTACTTCATGCCTTTTCAAAATGCCAAGCAGGATAAAGTCAGTTTGCAACACTTTACCGCCCACGGGAACAGCAGCATCTCAGACAACCAGGGCCAGATTACAAGACACTTATATAAGAAGTGGGTCCCCTGCACCCTCCTGGCAGGTGAAGATTCCTGACACCCACAACACCTGACAGCAGCACACTGTCCCCACTGCTCCATGCCCACGAGAAGTGGGGACGTACACCATGCACAGCACTCAGAGCTGTGTCACTGGGGGGATACAACCACATTCCACATCCTCCTTTGGAAGCCCAAGGACAAGCTCACTCTCCAAGACCTAAACAAATATTACAGCAGACTACTGCAATGAACATTTACAAAGAAATCAAAGCAGATTTATTGTATAAAGGTAGATGCAAAATACATAAACACATCTATCCCTCAAATACTCACAAAGACTTTCCTGAGGAAAAGCTTTTCTCCGGTAAGACAACAAAAGAGAAAGAGTGGGAATGAGCTGGAGCACACCTTGTTGTACAGTCAACTCCCAAGGGCTCTCTCCCAAGGTCTTCTTGAATGACCTTGAGCTATTTTTCACATTTCTATTACTAACTACAAGCAATGCAACATTTAAAGCTACATCTTCTTCTGCAAAATGGAGAACTTATCTCATATTAACCTTTATTCAATTATTTCTCAGTTAATTCAAGTTATTAGAACTAGCTCCACATTTCCAACAAGAGGTTCTGAGAGATTTATTTAATTAAAGTTTATAAATCACATCTACAGCCCAGATGAACATCCCTAGAATAATACAGAGCAGTGACATTATGAATTAAGGCATAGCTACTTTTGTTCATGTCTTATTAGCTTCTTATCATAACAAATCCTGTTCAGTGCCACACTGGGATCAAGAGAAGCATTATCTTGGCCTTTGCAGATCATTCCCAGCTAGGGCTGCATTGGCACCAACCATGTTTATGCTCTGGGCTTTGTTCATTTGTTTAAGCAAATAAAGAGACACATCTGCATTTTAAAGCAACACTTGTGGAAAATTAGGGAAAAGTAAATGAAATGCCACCAAGGAATTTTGTTCCTGAGTTGCTGTTGAAACGAGGGAGTTCAAAGGCATTTAGGAACCTGAAGAAGCAGATAGCATTTATCTGGGGTAACTTCCGGGATTTTCAATCTGCTAAAATTAGCTGAAGATAAATACCTTCCACACTCAATCTATGGAAAATCCCAGTTGAAGCCTGCAATTTTAGGTACTGTATTATCTTTGGACCTCTCTTCCCAGAGAGATCTATGTTCTGTTAGGAAAAATAAAATACAATTTAAATGAATGAATGGGACTAAAGCATTCAAGTGACAAAACCATTTCTGAAATGTTTATCTCAAAACCCAAACTTACTCTAATACAAGACCAGAGGCAGTTCACTTATTACTAATATTAAAGGTAAGGGGAAAAAAAATTATTTTTTAAAAAAAGGCAGTATGCACTGGCTTGGGGACAATGTTTTAAGGCAGTAACAGAGCCACCACGAGTTTTCGTGTTTATATTATTCCTCCACCAGCAAGGCTCTGCAAAATTTCAGAGCTGGAATCCACCACAAAGAAGGAAGAGGACACACAGGAATGGTGCTGCAAATCATCCATCAGCAGTGTAAATTCTGTAGTGTTACCTAACCCCTTTCCTATTTTCAGCACACATGATTCTGGTCAAACAGAACAGAAGACAACTTCTTTGTCTTAATTTTCCTCAACTAGTATTCTGTAGACAATCTAATTAATTTCTGTGGGACTACAGATGGAACAAGTTTATATTCATGTTGGTTAAATACATCATAACACAGGCCTATCAAGGCAGTTTAAATCAACTATGCAAGCAGGTAAGCATGCCAGCTAATTTCAGTTTTATTACACGAGTATAATGGGCCTCTTACCTTAAAATGAGAGTAAATTATAGCCAAATACTTCATAGAGCAACATAAAGAGATGTACAGTAAATGGCAATTGAGATTCATCTGCTTAATTTTGCATGAGCATTTGTTGCACTGCATTTTCTTGCAACTGTCACAAATGGGATTTGTCATATACAAGAGGAAACAGTGCTTACAGGATCTATATCTACAGGGGAAAAGGTATAATGTAATATTCTTAGAAAATCTTTAACTGCAAGGTCATTTACTGTTTCTTAAAGTAAGCAGTTCTCTGAAGATAAAATTAAGGCTGCATGAGACATTTCCCTAGTAAGACTTCTTGATTTGGCTTATGCAATGTATGTAATTCTGGTTTTCCTCTGACAGTGATCTTTAACCACTGAAATTGCTCACGTTATGTTCATTTCTCTCTTACTGGTATTATTTATAAGAAAAAAAAAATCAGCTTATTTACAGGTCCCTTTAATCCTTCACTTCTGGTTGTTACAGCTACCCTGCCCAGGAGAAGGAAAAAGAACATTTTTAACTCCTCCTTTCCCTTCACATGAGAAGCTGTAAAATCTTTACCCTCGGACACAGCAAAGGAACAAGGCACCTCCATCACCAGGGACCCCAACCAGCACAGCCCAAGGCAGGGTAAGGACCTGCAGCTCTGCAGGGTGAGCTGAGGAGCCATTCTGCCCCAGGACAGCACCTCTCAGAGCTCAGCCATGCCAGGATACACCTCCACCCCATGCCAGCTGTCCTTGATTGGATGGGAGGGGGACAGGAGCAGAGCCCTTCTCCCTCCTTTCACTGGGGCACCCCAAGGGCAGCACTGAAGGAGGAGACCCAGCCTTCACCAGTGCCACAGCCTGGCAATGCCCACCTAAAGGGGAGCAACCTCCCCGGCTGACAACAGCACAGAGCTGGGAAAGGAGCTGCTCTGGCCTCAAATCTACGGACGGGGACGGCGTGGCCTGACTTTGCTTGGTGAAAAGAATAAACCACAGTGAGAAATCTATGTGTTCCCACCAGAATTGTTTTTTAAATGCAGCCGAGGCAACTAACATCAGAGATGAAAGCTGTGGAGATGGTGAACAAGCTGTGAGTTTCACTGCTCTGTCTTCGAGACAGGGAGCATTTCTCCTCCAGTTCACTTGTCTATCAATACATGGACATCTCTTAATGCAATTGTGCCAGAAAGTTTCCTTTGGCCACGGACTGGGCCTACACCCTTCCCCCGAAAGGCAGATTGTTTTATAACGCTGCAGGGATTGAAGGCAGCACCAAACAAACACACAGCATGCACAGCTCTGCCTGAAGGTGCACTGACCCTCCGCTGATGAAGATACACACTTAGCAACTCAGAACCATCCCTTCCGTCAACGGGGGTATCGGAAACCAGGGTGTAAATCCCGACTCCTCGCAGGCATTCCTGCAAAGCTGCTTGCCTCGCAGTCTGGGGGGCTGGAGAGCAACTAAAAAATACAATCCCTGCTACCTTACTCCCTGGGAACCACCGCAACCTCACGGCACCGCCGCACCATTCCGGGAAGGCGCAGAGCACAGCCGAGAGGCAGGCACAGCCATCCGCATCTCCCGAGCGGCTCGGAACGCGGCGGCAGCGGCACCGGGGCGAGACCCGCGGCACCGGGGCGAGATCGCCGGCACCGCCCGACCCCAGCCCTGCCAGACCCCCACGCACAGCCCGCACCTACCGCGGAGCCGGGNGCTGCCCACAGCCCCGCGCCAAGGCGCTGCTGGGCACCGCGGCGAGCAACTGCCAGGGGCTGCTTCAAATAGTCTTCTGTCCTGACCCGTGGTTCTGCACAAGGGCGTTTAGGTTTTTTTTCTTTTTTTTAAATATTTTTTTTTCACAGCAGACGTTATAATGAGCCTGATTTGCATATATAAACACCTTCTTATTCATGCTGCTCGTAGCCAAAATGAGTAATGATTTCCCCTCGAGCCACCAAGGCCTCACCCGCGTGGTTGGGCCACCCTGTTTCAAAGCATACGGAGTTTCTGTTGATTTTCCTCCCCTTTTGTTGGAATAGGAAAGTGCTGAGAAGTCACTACAGGCTGAAACCATCACCCAGATTTTACAGTAGCTGTCAGCCAACCCACTTGGCAATCCATTGGTTAGGCACGCTGATTGTTACTAATTTTTGTTAGATCTTTTTAAAAAAGCCCATTTGTCAGATTCATAGAATCATAAAACAGTTTGGGTTGGAAGGCCCCTTAAAGACCATCTCATTCCAACCCCCCTGCTATGGACAGGAAAATCTTCCACTAGCCCAGGTTTCTCCAAGCCCCGTCCAACCTGGCCTTGAACAATTCCAGGGATGGGGCAGCCACAGGTTCTCTGGGCAGCCTGTGCCAGGGCCTCATCACCCTCATAGTCAAGAATTTCTTCCTCATATCTGATCTAAATCTGCCCTCTGTCAGTTTAAAGCCATCCCCCCTTGTCCTATCACTACATGCCCTTGTCAAAAGTCCCTCTCTGGCCCTCTTGCAGGCACCCTTTGGGAAGGATGCTGCGGGTTGGAATCAGGAGCCGTGGTGATGTGGAGCCGAAGCAGCAAAGGGGCAGTCTGCCGGCAGGAATGCTCCCGGAGCCTGCTCTGCCCTGGGTTTGCTGGGTGTGTTCTGCCGTGCCTTGCACAGCTGGTGCTCCCACCTACTGCAGCGCTACCTGCGGCATCTCAGCCTGGCCACGGCTGTGAACATGGTCCCATGCTAGACCCTGGGGCTTAGAGAACTATTCCAAGTAGGAGAATTCACCAACGCCCTCACCATGTTCACACATGGCTCCAAAACTTGCTTATGCCATCTCTGTTGTTGAAAGGATAAATACCCCTTGACAATAGAGTGATTTGCCAAAACGCCTTAACAATTAATAACCCGGGTTAACCGTGTCCCTCCTCCCTATCATCACCTCAGTGCCACCCTCACTTGTTGCATCTTGTTGGCTCTCACCGAGGCACCCCATCCCGGCGCTCTCATCCCTGAAAACCCACACCCACTTGGGAGTGCGCATTTACAACGTTATTTCTCTTCGACTTCTAATTTGTACGGGCATTCGCTTGGCGGGGCACTCTTTCAACAGAACACCGGACTCACGTACAGCGACTCGATGCCAGTGGCAGCTGACTGTAAAGAAACCTGGTGGTCCAAGTGGGAAAAGGGTCAAGACTGGGCCAGACGCGCTGCGACGTGCAGGGCACAGGGGTGTCAGTGACATCAGGGCAGCAAGCGGGACAGGACTTGCCCGTGCTTCCCCAGCACACCCCGTTCCCGCGGCCCGCTCCCCGCCACCAAGGGCCCCGCGGGCCCCGCGCC
>VZRH01001410.1:1864910-1910695 GCA_013397555.1 Urocynchramus pylzowi
GGCGGGGGTCGTGAGGGGCCGCTCCCGGAGCGCCGCTCGCTGAGGGGGCTCCGGCGGCAGCGCGGGGCTGAGGGGCCGCGGGGCTGCGCTCGGCCGGGAGAGCTCCCCCGCCGCATCCCGCGCTCGGGCTGCTCGCAGGGACGCGACCCGGGAGAGGAAGAATAGCGGCTTGTTGTTTTCCAGTGTGGGGGTCTCCACCCCTGGAGTGGAGCTGTGTGCTGCGAATGTGCTCCGGCAGTGCTGGGGATGGGGCTGGCTGGTGCCGCGGGGAGCCGAGCCTCTCCCCACGGCTGTGTGCGGATCCTGGCGCACCAGCTCCTGCTCCCAGGTGCACTCGGCTGACAGGAGCAGCGTCTCGTCCCTGCTGCTTGTAAAACCTTCTTTCTTCTCTCTCGCTGCCCAGAGATGGGTTTGTACTGATGTTAAACGTGAAACTGCTGTTTCTTAGCAGTATTTGTGTGTTTTCTGGTGGACTCTATATTAGCAAAACTTTGGCCAAACTAGCGCAAACTGCCTGTTTGTTTTTCTTTGGGGGTTTTGTGGCTGTTTTCAGTATTCCTTAAGTTATTAAGATACCAGGCCAATTCTGTAGCTGTTATGGATATGTCTCTAATTTTTATGATTTTTGTGGACATTTCTTTTCTTTTTTGACTAAAGACCTGATTGAGCTAAGGTTACTTTATAAGCAGTACCTATTCAGAACAAACACGAGGCGAGTATATATACTTTAAAAGTAGACAGTAGAGAGTATGACGCTTTTCTTTATTTAATTCTGCAGCAAACTTATAAAGGCATGGTAAATTGGGTTCTGAGTCTAGATTTTGTAGAACTTAATAGAAAAAAACCCTATTTTGTTATGTTAGTTATTTGTACCTTCACATCCCTGCTTTGAGCTATACCAGGTGTTCAAATTTATCACATTGGATAAAGTTAGAAACTTTCCCATCATGATCTGACTCATTCTTTAGTTTCTTCCATCTCACAGTTAGTTTATAGAGGTGTACTCATACTTGTTGCTTCCATGCTGCAATTCTATAATGCAATGTAATAATCAAAGTCCACTTCTTGTGTGTAAACTTTGTTAGTTCCTGGGAATATTCCAGTATTCAGGGTGATGGGATTTAATAATGTGTCTGCTATGAGGACCTGACTGGATGAGCTGTTTGAAAATAAAGCCCTGCGTGAACTTAAAGCTTCACAATAAATAACTTTACCCTCAATGAATAGCATGGGAAACTTCTTACTTATTTAGAAGCATATTTTAGCCAATGTCGAGGAACCACACATCATCTAAGCTCACAATGTTCACAGAGGACCACACAATTCCTATGGGATCCATGGAATATTCCACTTTTTCATTAGGACAGTAAGTGCAGCAGGTCCAGAGCTGTAGTTGGAATTTGACTGGTGAGATGCCCTGCATTTCCTAGGTGTTAACTTGGTGCCATTCTTAGCAACCTGGAGACAGTGCTTGGTGGTTTTTCAGGACAGGAGAATCCTAGTCTACAAATCCATGCCAAAGTGTTTTAATTGGCTTCTCCAATTTGTCATTCTGTATCAATGACAGGTTCATTCTGTTTGTTGTTGCATTTACTGCGTGAATGATGGTTCTGAGAGGTTTTTGGGGGGGTTGTTTCTTTTTTTTTTTTTTTTTTTTTTTTTTTTTGGAATTTTTTTTGGGAAAGGGGGTGTAGCTGATTTGTTTACAAAGCAATTGTGCTTTATTGGAAGTCATAAAGTGGTTCCATACTTAGTTAACTGTTTCTCTGATAATCAGAGAATTATTCCTGCTATCTATTCCTGCTTTCCTGCTTTCTGTGAGCAAATGGGGGATACTTTTTCCTGGATAACTCTTTTTTTAGAAGTTGCTGAAAGCTTTGGAATATGAATTTCTGCAACCAGCAAGAAGTTCATGCTTTACCCTCTTGCTATCTCACAAAACAAACTTAGTAACCTCACAAGAGGTTTCCAGTTATTGGAAAAAAAGCACACCTTTAAAAGGTGCTGTGGCATAAGGAGTGGACATCCTGATCCACAGATCCTCAGATTTTTGTGTGCGTGGTGTGCTTTTTAATGGCTTGCTCGTGTAATACAACTTGGAACAACCTTGATGATCATAATAACTTTAATTTCTTTTTGAGTTAAATCTATCTATAAATGACTAGACAAGAAGCCTAAGGCTGACATGCAGTCTGCAAAAACTGCTTTCTTCGGTTTTGTACTTAAAACAGCAGCTCATTATGCAATCTTTGAGATTTCTGGTGCAGATTCTCTGGGTGTCAGGAATACCCAATCACTCATTTCCAAATGGAAGATTGTTGCTATTGGTTTTGTTTGCCTTTTAGGGGGGAGAGGAAATTGGGATGATGATACATTGGTTGCAAATCACATGAGAAATAATAGCAGCTCTAGATTGGTATCATGTAGCTTTGCTTTGCCAAGTTGAGTACATTAATGAAGGCTAACAAAAATTGTAATTAATAGGATATTTGAGGAGTGTTGTGTTTGGGTGAGGGGAAGATAAGATACTTTGTTTTAACTTCAATACTGATGTAGAAACTGATTTTGTTATTTATAACTGGACAAAAATAATCCTGCAAAACTCGTCTTTCTAGTTTAGCCTTCAAATAATACTACAAAACTAAGTTTTGTCTTACTGCTTACTGGTTTGCAATTACTGAAAATATGTGAGATCTAGTAAATCCTCCCCACTGAGAAAAAAAGTGAGCCATATCTGCATTTTTTGTGTGTGTGATGGAGTTGGAGGGGGAGCAATTGGAGGGGAAGGATGAGAGTTTGCACTTTGGCTAACTGGAGAACAGATGTGGCTTCTGTGTAAGCTAAGGTTTGGGGGTTTTGCAGCTTTTTATGCATTGCATTCCACACTTGTGGGAGTTTTGTCTCATCCTTTTAAAAAGCCAGACATCCAGCTGCTCCAAGGGGATGATGCCTGTCTGTAGCTATGACTAGAAAAGGCCACAAAAATATTTATGCTAAAACTGGATGGGAATTTTCTTTTGCTCTTGAAGTTGAATGTGTCATGGCAAAGAATTCTCTTACGATTGTCTCTTTGTAGTATCCTAATCCAAATGGGAGCAGTGGAGAGAATAGATTTGTTTCTCTCTATATTTAATTGAACAACAAATGTATGTGATTTGTTTTGATTATGGAGTTGGTCAAGATAACCTCCAGAGGTTCCTCCCAACTGAATTTGTTCTACAGATCTATTTTTGAATGGTTAATGAAGTGTTAAATGAACCAGAAATAATACTCTGAGTATTAACTGCTGGGTTGTTTTGGTGGTTTTTTTTTTGGTTTTTTTTTGGTTTTTTTTGTTTTTTTTTTTTTTGCTTTTGCAGCACTGGTATAGTATTAACTTTAACAAAATCCAAACAAACAAACCCACACAATCAATCAAAAAATCCAGCTCAAAACCAAGCCCAGCTAGGGGGTAAAGGGAATGAAACTGGTTTAAAAAAAAGGAAAAGAGGCATTGTTATAANTATTCTGAGTTTTAACTGTTGGTTTTTTTTTTTTTTTTTTTTTTTTTTTTTGTTTTTTTTTGTTTTTTTTTTTTTTGCTTTTGCAGCACTGGTATAGTATTAACTTTAACAAAATCCAAACAAACAAACCCACACAATCAATCAAAAAATCCAGCTCAAAACCAAGCCCAGCTAGGGGGTAAAGGGAATGAAACTGGTTTAAAAAAAAGGAAAAGAGGCATTGTTATAAATCCTGTACATTAACTTGTAGTCATATAGAAATGCAGCAGACTGACTACAGTTTATGTAATTCTGGACCTGACTTCTCAGTCTAAGCAATGCTTAGCACATATGTTGTTTTACATGGGATATATCTACACTTGAATTCTAGAAAAGTATTTTTCTAGTTAATTCTAGGCACAAATTTTGTGCAAGGCTGTCTAAGAAGCCTGTGTATTTCAAAGAAGAAATGTGAGGGACAGTAGGCATCATCACCTGTTCTCTATTTCCAGCGTTCTTAAAGCCAGCAAAGCAGGGGATAAAAGCACTTGGTCAATTGTGTCTGCTAAGGAAACTCCCTGGCAATGGTTACAGTCTGTCTTTGGAAAATTGTGCTCACATACCCGAGCTCCAGAAATGTAAAAATGAAGTTGTAAGAGGCCGCTTACCTTTGTCAAGTTGAACGGGAAAAATGATGGAGCACCGGTGAAGCTTTTGCTGGGCTTGCAGCAACAGAAGTGGCTGCTTCAGTCGAGTTTAAGGACAAACAGTTGGGTCAAACATACAGCCTTAGGTTCAGTGATCTCTGGTTTTATGTCCTCTTGCTTTTCACCAGTACAGGGTTAGGTAAATCCCAAAGAGACTGGGGTTTTTGTCTACTCATTAACACATTTGCTTTAATTAACTTACCTTAGTGGATTTTTATGCAGAAAAACCTTGGCAGTTTTGCCTACACCTTCTGATTAAAGAACCATTTGCAAATGTAGCTTTTGAGGGTTGTGAAACACAAAGCATATTTGTTGAACACAGGAGTCTTATTGAATTGACTAAGACTGACTGTAAATTCCCTAAAATTTTGAGTCAGCTGAGTCACATTTATTGTGGTAAATCTGTATAGTCTGACCCTTTTCTAAGGGAAAGAAGTGTAGAGAAACATCCCTTGGGTTATTTTCTCTCCAACAGAAGAGAGAGAAAGCTGGATGGTTGCCTCCTAGATTGTACAACATGTCCAAAAACTTATCTGTCATTAGGACTTCACTGTTTTTCTTTTTTTCCTACTCGTTAGTCAGTCTTTTGCCAATACTTAATCTAGCAGTTAATGGTGATGAATGACTCTTGCCCAATATGTTCCAAGACTGTTCCTGATTTTTAACTCTTGCTGTTAAATTAGGTCCCACTCCTTTCAAAAACATGAAATTTACAATTGTGGTCTTGGAAAAGGGTCCTTATCTGTCAGCTCTTTAGCTATGGATCCTTGTAGAGGACACTAAATTGTTGAATAAAGAAATTACTCCTTGTTGCAACCTTGTTCCTTCTCTTAGCTATCACCAATCAACAAAGAAAAAAATTCTTGAATGTCCTCAAACTGCAAGAAACTTTGAACATTACTGAAAGGAAAATATTCAAGATTCAGCATTTCATCTGAGACTAATCAGCCATAAGTAGAAATGCATGCCTGTTCTGTGATCTGAATCTAATAGAACAAAATTTCCGTTACCGTGGGACTTTGACATCTGACTTGCTGGAAAAGTGAGGAGATTGATCTCTTCAAAGACATTGGCAAACTAAATATGTAATGCTTGAAAATACAAGTGCAAATGAGAGAGAATGAGCAGAGGGGTAAAGGCTTGTTTACCAGGCAGGCAGAGTGGAGAGGAATTGTTTCTTTCTCAAACTATTCAGTTTCAGTTCTGACAAAACTCAATAAATACGCTTACTGTGATGAGGAATGTTATGATCCAGCTTCAGTGCTTGTGCCATTAAGATACTTTTCATTAGATCTGGAAAACACTTAACTTGGCTCTTGACTACAGGCACAGTTTGAAAGATGGAAGTTAATAGTGCTAACATAAGAAGTTTCTAGATAGACCTAACTTCCTCTGAGAAAAGGGGAGTCAAAACTACCATTCCAAATACTCCAAAATATGCCTGTAGTGTCATTAAACTGCTTAGGCTCTAAAACATAGCACTTAGTCTTCATTTTTTAATTTATATTCCCAGTTCTTTACAGAATAATCAGGAAGTGCTGTGACTAATAATAAAAGTGGAAGTGATACTAATAACACTGAAAATTGCTCTTCTGCCTTTGTGGATGTTGAACAACCAGTTCCACTTACCAGTTTATCAAGGCAGTCTCCACTGGTGGGAGGGAAGTGATAAATATATTGTGTTTTATCTTCATGCAGTTTCATGCTGTCACCCTCTGAAATCTTCACTTTTAAGGTGTTAAGTACTATAAAAGAGCACGTGTCTCAAGAAAGCCTCTGGTGTTTAAGAGCTAATTTTTAAGCAGCAACTAGACATCTGGAATAGTCTTGATTGTGATGTATAATTGAGGATGTGCCTGTGAGTTCCACTGCCAGTCTAGCAAGTTTTTTACACAGATTGATTTGTGATAAATTGCATTTGTATTTTAGTGTAAGATGGTAATAAATTAAATTGTAATGCTGTAATTGGAGAGGATAAGCTTATACAGTTACACGAAGGTTTGGATAAGAGATTTCTAGTTAAAAGAAAGGGCTTCAATTGATTTTAACATTTTATTTGAGAAGGTAGAGATTAACTCTTTTGCTCGTGTTCAGCCAAGGTTGAACATCTAAAATTCTAATAACTTGCCTTCCTCTTCAGCTTGCTCTGAAATGGAGGAGAAAGCACTGATGTTGTTATCACTGCTCAGCAGCACTGCCTTGATCTCAGATAGCTCCAGCTTGGAATGTTTTGACAGTTCGGGAGCGATGGCAAAAACTGCCACCAAGAGATAAAGATGAAAACAGAAGCCAACAGGCAATAAAATGGCAGAGTTTATACACGAAGAAAAGGATAGCAAAACCTATTCCTGACTATGGAAACTCTTCTTAAATATGTTGTCAAAGTGCTTTGTAATCCAGCTCTTCAGGTCTTCTTTCATCACCTCTTTTCCAGGCTTTTCATTGTACCTCAGCAGATAGTGCAGTATCACAAACAGCTTCAGGGTGATATGAGAAGTGTAACCATGATTATAGATTCCAGGCTCTTGTTGTCCCAGTATGTGAGCAGACATTTATTTAAACAACAAAAAAGATGCTTTGCAAGATAGGTACGCTTCCCTAATCGCTGTTTTTTAATGGGTGGAAATTGAATTCAAAACACTTGAGCTTTGTGGTCTTCTGTTCTATTCCACAGTTAAACTTCACCAGGCTGAAAACTGATTTCAGTCTTTTTGAATATACACACACCCACGAAAATATTAATGAAATGTTTCCAAAGAGCCATCCATGTATTTAGAAAATACTTCCTTTTGTGTGTGAATGTGTACAATTCTCTCTGATTGCTACCAGTATCGTTTTGGCTTTTTTAAAATACAGGCCTTTCAATTTAATATATCCTTCTTACAGAGCTCTGATTATAGTAGTAGGCTGCATGTGCCTTAGTCTCAAACCATTTAATCTGGATATGAAAATGACTTTCTAAACTGGGAAGCTGAGAAATCCTTAAACTACTGCAGAGATGTGGCTGATAGTCACTGCTTAAATACCTATGAGCTTATGTCACTTCTTTGGAAGTTCATGTTCACTACAAACATTATCTGTTTAGACAAACACTAGCAATTTCTTTCTGATGCATCAGCCACAAATTGCTGGTACACTGACCTTGTTAGAGAAACAATTTGGGTTACAGCTTGAAGTAGAGGAAAAGGGGATGCACGGCACGCAGCTTCATGTCTCAGTAGCCCCATGTTTACTATGCTTGTGTTGCACAACATGGTTTGCAAAGCAGATGCTGTAAGGAAAGGGGTAATAACATTTCCAGCATCTGCCTTAAACACTTGCTCAGTGGTGAAACTTGTTGCAGAAACACCAGAGCTGCCTCTGCATGAGCCACAAACGTGAAGAGTTTCAGTTCTGACCAAAGGCAATGCTTTTCACAGCAGTGCTGCGTTGGGGCGTGTTATAGAACAAGTGTGTGACTGCAAAGCCAAGGAGTGGGGCCACTAAGAGGACATTTGGTTTTGGGGGATGTGTGCCTTGTGTGACCCGCAGAGCAGACCTTTAATGACCACCAAAATAAGACCTGACCATGTGCAATAGTGAGACCACACCCACTCTCACCTTTCATGCTAATGAGGAACCAAAAGCCACTCCCACTCTCATGCTAATGAGGATCCAGAAAACCATGCCTACTCTCACCTCTCATGCTAATGAGGAGCCAAAAACCATTCAGGCTTCTAATGCTAGTGAGAGATGGTTTAAAACTGACTGGGAGTGAACCACGTGGGATTCTGGCAGCACTGTGAAGCCCAGGGCACTGGAGGACCAACAGGATCCAAGGTGGTGACTCTCTCTCTCCTGCTTGCACACTCTCTCTCCTCTTTCCTTACATACTTAATGTGGCAGAATAATGTTGATATTATTGAACAGGCATTTGATCTCATTTGCAGCCTAACTTCTGCAGGGAACTTTGACATCAGATCATAACAGAGGCTTCTAACAGTCATGTACAGGAGTGGTAGCCATTGATTAAGGATGCTGAAGAGCCATGTCCCAGTTTACCAGAGCTGGTTTTGTGCTTCAGGCTGGAGCATGCAGGGCCTGCTGACACACAGTCACAGTGGATCACGTTTGTTTGCACTTGCTGAACACAAATGCGAATGTGTTGATGTCTTGAGCATGATGATTGTGGTATCCAACCTGTAAATGCAGAGAAAAGTACTGTTCAACAGCTACAATGAAAATAAACACTCCTTGAGGTTTCAGAGAAACTTTTTTTTTGTAACTTACATGAAGCAGTCAGGTAAGTTTATAAAATCATGAGTTTAGTCTTGCAGTGTTGTTTCTCATAGAAGGCCCAGTTTTCCTGTGTGCTTAGGTGCAATACACTGATGTGATCTGTGACCTTTAGGGAGATGAAGCCTGATGGGAGCAATTAGTGGTGCCCAGTTCTTTGCAGATGAATATTATCCCCATTTGGTGTGGGGAGTAGGCAGGACAATCTTGGTCCATGGAAAACAGTTGCTGTTTACCTCTCAGCAGGGTCATCATCTTCTGCCAAATGAATATTTAGTTAATCACCATTGACTGTATCACAAACAAGTGATAGGGAGTAGGACTTCATTTGTGACTGACCCTTGAAAAGCTGTGGTATTTTCCTGTTGTGATTGTAGCTCGTGTGGAAGTAGACAACAGCTTCCACAGGGCAGGATTTGCATGGCAGCCATGTGTCTTTGTATAGGATAACCTGCTAAGGGCTGTGTGAGTTTCAGCTGTTTATAGGACAAGTGTATTTAGCTGCAGAATTGAGTTTTTTCATTACAGTGGCTGTGCCTTTGTGTTAACTCTTCTACAAACTTCCTTCGCTCAACAAATGGTTTTGAAAAGGGAGCTAAGGAGTAGCTCAGTGGGGAAAGCATTGTTTCAGTTTTTCAGTTGAGGAGTTTAAACAAAGAGAAAAATAAAACAACCTACTTCCATGGCTTTTGCTGAGGCATGTAGTTCCTTACAAATTCTCTAACAAAAATGAAGTTGCATGCTATCCTCTGTTTGCCAGTAAATAAAAGATAATGATTTCTGCTAACTGAATTCAGTAAGTCCATGCAGACTAAACCCATGCTCCTGTTAAATACTATTTGGCTGCAGAAGTCTGTAAAGATAGCATAATTGGAAAGTTAATTTATATTTGGATTACAGAACTGAAACTTCTGTTTTCAGTTCAGTGTTCTAGGCTTACTATTAAAAAATCTGTGAAGATGCAAGAATGGTGCTATCCACTGCCACTGCAAAAGCTTTTCTGGTTTTACACATTGGTTGCTTTCAGGGTCTGGAGTAACTTAGTGCAGCAGAAACACTTTATCTCAATTTAAAGTTGCTGCCAGACGGCATCCTAAGAAATGTTACATGGGAAGTAAACAAGATACTGTAAGTCAGTCTGAGTCTGATGTCTTTTTCAGCTGCTTCTTAGTAAAGAAAGGGCTCGCAGGGTGGCTATTCTGTGTAAAGATGATTGTAAATTAATAATTGAACACTCCTGACACCGTTGCTTGTGTTGGAGAGGTAAGTGTAACTGTGTGAGGTCTGCAGTACCTCCGGAGTTTTATTGCAGTCCTTTCCCTGCCTTTCTGAGTAGGGACAGCTGGGAGAGGAAATCTTTCCTCTTCCTCAATGCAACTGGAGGTTCATCGTGCTGCAGCAGTTACTTCTAAAAGCCAAGGTGACAAATCTGGGGAGAGCAACACTGGGAAAGGCCCTGGATCTGAATTACAGGTCTGCTACACAGCTGCTTATGTTGGGTGGGGGTTCAGACTAGACTGGAGCGCAGAACACCTGGATTAACTCTGCTCTGGTTCCTTGTCTGTGTGCCAGCACTTCCTGTTTTTAAAGATCCTGTTTACTGTCTGTATTCCAAATATCCCAGGAAGGTGGGAGGATGGGAAGAAACATGGAAAGAAAAGTAAACAGCATTATTTAAGGTGGAATTTTTATGGTTTTTTTTTTTAGTTATATAACCAGCATTTGTTACTTTTCAAACCTGGTTTTGTTAGTTACATTCTAGAGTAAGCTTTTGTTTACATCGTCTGGCACTAATTTCCAAAAGCAGAACTGCATGTGAAAGCTGACATTGGAACCATTAATATTTGCAGCAAGGAGCAGAGTAAGGTTTTGTGGTGTGCTTTGGCTTTGTGTTCTTCCTGATGTTCACATAAAACAATGTTTTTCAGCCATATGAAATCGAGTGTTAAACAAAAATATGTAATCAAAGGAAAACCTTATTTCTATGGGTACAAAATGGCATGTTGCTCTGATTTTGTTGGCAAACTTTAAAGCTTTTGCTTTAAACAGCTTGAATGAATTTGGGTGTTGCTCACTGACCTTCAGGGCTCACAGCCTACTGTGGAGGAACAGCACAGAGCCAGGTGGAAAGGTAATTCTCATCCTGCTACACAGCAAGCCAAGCTAATTGCTGAAATAATGAGTAAGCAGATATGTGAAGTGTAAATAGATGATATGTTGCTATGTTGCTTTTCTAATTCTTTGTTGTGCTTTATGACTACTAGTCCTCTATAAATAACAAAATCCTGTCCTTTGAGATGGAGCTAGGGATGGAATTACTGAATGATTTTGGACTAAAAAGGAAAATTTAATTCCAGGCTTTTCTTTGTTTAACAAAGAGAAAAAGTTCTGCCTTCAGCTGGAAGAAAATGTTCTAGGACAGATATTCTGCCTTTGGTATGTCATGGGATCCCTAGGGAGAAGGCACAGTCGTAGTGGGAGTTCTGGAGGTCACCAGCAACTTGAAAATGCTTCTTTCTCGTGATCCTGTTTTCATGGCTCCCAGACAGTGAGGGAAGCTGTAAACACTGTGCCTGCATGGATGGGGGAGGGCAAGCAAGGGGATTGCAGAATAAGAATTCACAAAGGTCTTGTGGTTCACTTGGAGAGGAAGAAAATACTCCAGCAATAGTAAATCTTTTTAAACTGATCATCTTGGATTTATTTCAGCGGTTTGATCCTGCAGCAACATAGCACACATAGTTCCTCTTGGGAAATACTTTGTAGTGAGTTCTTCTTTTTTCAGAATGACCTCACCATTAATTTTATTCATGGTATCTGAGAGTCAGTAGGAGAATACTGTGTTCTGAAAAAAAATCTGTATGTAAAATAACTTTAAAGAGAGCAGGTCTGAAATGTAGCCATCCCATATTCTCATATCTAACTAAACTGAAAGTGGTTTTCACTAATTTCTAGTGAGCTTTTGCATTCACAGGAAAAAAGATCCAATATTTCAGCAGTACTGTTATTCTACAGATGTTGCCAATAATTTTAGGGGTCTTTAGTTCTGTCTAGAATAAGACAAATGTACTCAGCACTGGTTTTGAAGGGTAGAAGATATGGCTAACTACAAATAAAATTGGTAGTATTTGGAAATACTTGTCTGTTTCAGAGAGAAACGAAATGCTAAGATGTTTTTGACAGTGTTAAATCCTCCTGTTTGCTTCCCCTGGGCTGCTGTTTGTGATCAGATAAGCAGTTCCGGGTATCTGCACGTTTTCTGGGAAACAAGGACGCAAGCAACGCGTATGAATGAGGCACGCCTGCAGTGCAACAGTCTGCTGTTTTCTATTCTGAACAAAGCAGTGGTTTTGCCAGTTCAATCTGTGTATAATAATGTTTTCATGGAGGACAGTTTCAGACATCTTTGTACTACTCTTCCTGGATTCTGGAAGAGTGCCAGCTTGGCAAACAGGAAGAACAAAAGGACAGTACTGAAAATACCTAGTCTGGGGCAGTCCTACTGTCACCTCACAGCGGGTTTGGGCAGCAGCAAAATTAGACAGACAACTTTGTCCAGTTCTCTTCATGTTTTAGAGTGCCTGATCTGTCTGATGGTGAGAATAAAACATTTTGGCATTTAGAAAGGTTGAAATGTCCCTTGCATTCTGAAAAGTGGTGTTCTTGTTCCAGGAACTCTTTTATTTGCACAAACTCACAGCTTCTGTTTTACAGATTCCACAGTACTTTATAAAAGTTTATTTGGGGTCATACCTCTAATTGATACTTCTGTCAGTGTGATAGAGAATCGGGAAAATCATTTAACCTACAGATGAGTGCACAGTAAATCAGGATCATAAATTGTTGGACTGTTAAATGAATAGAAGGCAATGTTAGGAGTCTAAAGGAAACTTCTGCCTGGAAAAGAAATCAAATCCAGACACAAATCCTAATGAGCAACTTTCTGATACCAAAGATGCCACAAAATATTATAAAACGTTGCTACATCCTGTCTGTAAAAACAGTGTAATGGGATTTGTCTTGTGACTGGAGAAGCTAATGGACTTCAATTAAAGTGTAACAGTTTGCTGAATGACTCATTCAATTTCAACCGTGGGCTGATAAAATTGTATGGAGTGTTCAGTCTGTCCTATTGAATGGGTTTTGAAACACTGGCTGATGTGTACAGCAGTGCAGATTGTTCAGTGCTCAGTCAGTGGGATGTGTGTACCTCTGCATGAGCATCCCATACTTTATACTTCAGTACAGTATTACTGCACAGTGCACTTCTTGCTTCCTTGTATGCTTTCATTTCTTGCTAGTTGGTACTTTAGAGAGGGAAGAACTTCTTGCAGAGCCTCAAAAGTAACTGTAGGTATTTATGCTGATGACAGACAGGCTGTGTCTGCTAAAGTGAACAATAATATTTTTCTTCTAGATTGTCCCCCGACATGCAGAGCGTGTCTTCATCTGTGAATCAATAGAACTGTCATAGTTTACTGAAAACAAATTTCCTAAACTTGGAATATCATATTCTTAATGAGGAACTATACCATCTATATCAGATGATAGCTAATTTCTATCCTGTAAGAAAGTAGGTTGTATAAATTAGCATTCATATGCTAAGTGTGTCTGGAAGCAAGTAGGAATCTGTATTATGGAAGGCATGTTTATCTTCCTGCTGTCTTCCCTCATGTATGTTTATTCTTTTTGAATGGAATCTCAAAACTAGAGATTGTTTTGTGCTAGTCCAGATGTCCCAAAGCTTTTGGGAGGAGAAAAATGTTTAAGATGCTTTAGGAAGGTCAGGGGTTGCAGGTGTGATGAAGTGTTCATTTGAATTTTGATTTAAATAACATCTCTAGAATTCCCTTAAAATTACAGTCCTTTTACTGTCGAAGAACATAATTGATTCTATTTATTCCAGGCAGCCATCCAGATTTTAAAGTGTACACAGAAACACAAGCTGCCAGCTATACTTCAGAACTGTTTCTGTTTACATTCTTGCTTTCCAAATCCAAACCCTGGAGGCGTGCTTACATGTGCAAGTGGAATGAATGTGCACACAGTGACTGCATGCACCATTCTAGCACATGCCTGTATCCCAGCTTGAAACAAAAGCTGCTGGCTTGGTGCAGTTGTTCTAAAAATTGTGGATTTTGGGATGTCACATTTGGATCATTTACAAGTTTTTAAAGAAAAGGTACTGTGTTGTCATTTAAGGTTTGAATTCTTTAAGGAACCAAGGCTGATGTTTATTTTGAAGAGATGCTTGGTTAAAAGGATTTACATTTTTGATGTATGTGTGTGCCCCACTCCTGCCTCTGTTTAGGGAGGGAGGAAACCTTGCAGTGGCACAGGGCACCATCCTTGCAGCTGCTCTTGCCCAGCACTGCTGCAGTCAGGCAGCCCCCCAGTGCAGACCTGCATTAGGCTGACTTCATGGGGATCTCAGGAAGGAGCTAAAGCAACAGAAGGCAGCACAAGAAGGGCAAAGTGAGTTGTTCTCTGCCTCTGCCATCCATCTGATCTGTAAGCAGTTGGCTCAGGGAGCCCCAGTGCCAGCAGGGTGAGGAGTGAGAACACATGCCTTGGGCAGGCTGAAAATGGGCTCTCATGGTTCAGAAGAGCCTCAGCAGGATGGTGGAACTGAAATTAAAAGGCTGCTGGTATAAACTGAGTCTGTGTTGGGAATATTTAATTTGGTTGTGTCCGTCTGTACTATCATTGTGTGTGTGGACAGGAAAGCTCATATGACTGCATATTCTTGTTTGTTTGGGGGCATTGTGCTGGTCTGTGCCACGACAGTGATGTGCTTCTGCCTGTGTTTGCAGTTAAGAAATGTAAATAGGCATGTGATTCAGTGATATGGAAAGGGAACCTTGTTCATGCTTTGCCTGATCAAAAAGATGCCATTTAACTTGTGTATTTCATTTTATCTGTGAGCTGAGGATAATTATCAGTGGTTTGGAAGCCTCCAAGTTACTCTGAATGGTGTTATTTGGGTTCACTGGTAATGTTTTGTAATTGGTAAGCTTCCCAATTTTGTCTCTGTAAATACACTGAGTGTGCTGGGAGCTTTCCATTTCAGCATCCGCTCACTGAGGCTATCACAATGATGGGGGGAATAAAACAGCTTCTTTAAGCACTTTCTTAAAAAGAAGTCAGTTGCAAAGCGTTTCTAAATATGCATGTGATGGTAGTGGAAAAGCATTTTTCTAAATCTGCAGTGGCACTTCAATACTTTTGTGGATATTTTTAAAAACCCAAACTACAACTACAAAGGAGGAATTAAAAAAGACAACCCTGTTGCTACTCAGAGTTGCTTAGAAAGCAGTGGATTTGGGAAAACATAATTTTCATTCTGATGTTTCTTTGTAAGAACTGAAGTGTGACAAGAGCAGGTACTGGATGTACTTGGAAGAAAACTTTTTAGAAAAGAAATGCTAATGCAGCAGGGAGGATCACTTTTTCTTTGCTTATATATAAAATGTTATACATGAATTTTATATGTACATAATTTAATTAATACATGCAGAAATATATTTTTATAAATACATATTTTTAAAATTTGCTGAGCAAAGGGCAAGCATTGCAACCATTGCTTTTCCACAGTGAGAGCTTTCAGGAAGTTGATCCAACAGAAGACATGTGAAGCTGTTGGCTTGTGGGTTTCCCTTCCTTTCTGTTGTTAAGAAAACTGAGATACTGGGGCAGTCCTGAGATGGTTTGTGCCTGTAGTGATAAGACAAGGAGTAATGGGTACAAACTGAATGAGGGTAAATTTAGGCTAGACAGATGTTAGTCTTGACTGTGAGGGTTGTGAGACCCTGGCACAGCGTGCCCAGAGAAGCTGTGGCTGCCCCATCCCTGAAGCGTCCATGGACAGGGCTTGGAGCAACCTGGGCTAGTGGAAAGTGTCCCTGCCCATGGCAGGGGAGTTGGAATGAGGTGCTCTTTAGGGTCCCTTCCAACCCTTAACATTCTGTGATGGATCTCTCCAAAGTTAAGAGCAATGAATGCACAGATAAGCAACTTTATTTCATTACGGAAAGATCTAGGATACTGTGTGAAAGTATCAGGATTCCAGTAAAGAAGACCACAAATATTTTGTAACATGAAGTGTTCTTCAGTCTTGTCACAGGATGCCAACAATTTGTATGTGAAAACATTCTGAACAAACTGGATTTCTTTTGCAAATACACAAATATTGCCTCTGGTTAAGGAAATTAAAAATAGGTAGGGATTAGTAGAGTTTATTGGTGAAGTATCACTGTGTGCCTGCTGGGTAGTTCTGCTCTCTTTTTGGCATCTCCCCTCACCCACTGGACTATAAAACATCTCTGCTCTGTCCAGACTCTGGTTTTCTCATACCCTCTCCCATTCTCATTTTCTCTCTTTCTCCTACTCATTTCCTCTGCTCTAAAATGGCCTGAGCAGCACAGATAGAGGATCACACGTGTTCCCCTCCTTTCCTTTGGCTTGGCAGGGACATTCATGCAGCTGCCAAAGGGAACTGGAACAGGGCATTGGCACTAAATAAAACAAGCCCAGCTACAAAGTGTTAGTGGGCCTCAATTCTTCTGTCTCATTAATGGAAAAAAAGGGTTTGTTGTTGGTGTAAGTAGCTTATACTGATCTGAAACAGCTATGGCCAAGTCTTGTGTGTACATGGATTCTTAAAATCAAGTTTAGAGTTTTTAGTAAATATTTATAATTATAATGTAAGTGTTGTTTCAATATTTAGAGGTTTGATATGAGAAAAAACATTTTTAAATGTGGAAGCCTTGGTTTAGCTAAACTTAAAAGAGCTGATGGTTTGTATCATCCAAATCATAATAAATGCTTCCAAATTAAACTGTGGAGAACTTGGCTTGAGATTTGGTTAAAAATTTCTATAATAATTTGAGTATTAGGTATTTTCATCCTTCTGATATTGAGGTGTTCTATTAATGAATTAAAAGTTCAGATAAAAAAGTTCCTCTGTTCTTAAGACTATATGTATATTGGCATTTTTCCAAACTAGTATTAACTGTTTTGTTTGAGTTGATATTTAGATTCAAATACAAGTTCTTAGGCTTATTTTTATCAGGTCTTTTTTATGAATGTAAAATACAGCCATGAATATTCATCTGCAGTTGTGAGCGGCGTTTGAACGATTTTATCTGAAATTCTCGGTGATGTTTGTATTTTACATTTTGACATTTGAATTTCTGATTTGCACTCAGGTTTGCACATACAAATCACTGCTTGAAGAGCTTGAATTACAAAGTTACCCCAAGACTTAAAAATGCCTCCACGGCCATCATCTGGTGAACTATGGGGCATCCACTTGATGCCCCCCAGGATCCTGGTGGAGTGTCTCCTCCCAAATGGAATGATAGTGACTCTAGAATGCCTCCGTGA
This sequence comes from Urocynchramus pylzowi, assembly GCA_013397555.1. Classification (NCBI taxonomy): domain Eukaryota; kingdom Metazoa; phylum Chordata; class Aves; order Passeriformes; family Fringillidae; genus Urocynchramus; species Urocynchramus pylzowi. Next base: position 1,881,760 of record VZRH01001410.1, read on the forward strand.
GGCCACCTTACTGACTATTAAACATGAACTCTTTAAAGAAGCAAGGAAGTACCCTCTCTATCAGCTCCTTCAAGATGAATCTTCTTACATTTTTGTAAGTGTTACACAAGAAGCAGAGAGAGAAGAGTTTTTTGATGAAACACGGAGACTTTGTGACCTGCGACTGTTTCAGCCTTTCCTAAAAGTTATTGAACCAGTAGGTAACAGAGAAGAGAAGATTCTTAATAGAGAAATAGGTGAGATTATCTTTTTTTAAAAACATTGTTTAACTGATTATCCTCTTCAAAATATAACTGAAATGATTTGTATTTGTCACCTGTATCTCTCATGTTTCATAATTGCCAGTTGTTGCATCAAATGTCCAAAAATGCTGATCATAGTAGAGCCAATATTTATAATCAGTGAGTTAAACTCCTGTTTTCTGATCTGTTTCATTCACCTTGGCTTTGTAAAGCATATTTGTAGTTGTCTGTGGGTTAGAGGGTATCTTCTTGCTTGTCTTTTATTTGCAGGATTTCATATTATTACAGAGCAACGCCTGTCCTATTATTTGGGAAGTCAGATATAATTTATTTTGGAGTTTACAGAATTGTAAATTCTAGATTTAACTACAAATCTTAAACCACATTTGTGGACACAGATTTTAATATTGCTCTAGCTTGCTTAGAAAGTCAAATTTCAGAAATCAGATTTTTTCAGCTTTCTTCTTCCCCCTTCTGACAAAAGAGCATAGGGAGAGGAGGGAAAAAACACTTGAGGTTGGAGATGTGAAGGCGAGACAAATTGATGTTTGGAATCATCTCTGGAGTGGGTTATGATTTTCCATGATCCATTGTGGAAGCACAGGGAATCTGGCATTTGTTCCAACATCTTGGCTAAGAATTAAATTGAGGCAGTACAAACATACCCACTCTTGTTTCATTGCTAACAAATGTGTACTGCAGTGGCAGAGACTTGTCAACTGGAAATACTTGTTCTGAGGTACTACTAATTGTTAAATGATTTAATTGTGACGAATGCATAATAAGTAAATTACTTCTGTTTTGTAAAGCTCAACGTGTTCAGGAGTTGGGGAGAGCAGTGGCTAGGTAACCATGCAACACAACAATTGAAAGTTTCCATTTGAAAACTCTTGCATAAATGATGATTTATCCAAGTAATCCCATTAAAGTAAATGGAATTACATCTGAGACTGAGGACCTGAAAGAAATGCACTGTTATTATATGGAGCTGTGTCAAAGAGCTTAAGTTCAGTGTCTCTTGGAGTGCTCATTGCAGTTCTTAAATAATGTAGGTCATTAAAAAAAAAAATTAATAGCTGTCATTCCATTGTAAGCAAAGTTGATTATGGTCCTAATAGCTACCAATAATCCTGCCAGGGTTTGAGAAAAAATCAAATTTCACAGCTCCTCTGGTCCCCTTAGGAAACTCTGTGCTGACTTCAAAGGAAGTTGAGTCCTAGTCCTTTTCCTCCAGGAGGAGTGTTGGCTGTGAGAGCAGTGATTTAAGGCTTCCAGGATCTTCAGGGAATGCACACCTGTTTTCTAACCTTTTCTGTGTCTGCTGAGTTCACTTAACTTTAGAGCTGGGTAGTTCTTGAATGATATAAAACAATTACATATGCACATAGAACCCGGCACATATTTTAGACTGTGTTTTGCTTTATGTTGGCTCTTTTTGCGACTGATTGAAGAAATTTTTAGCTCTACTTGTCAGTTACAATGATATCCTCTTGCTGCTCCAATGCTGTAGGTTTTGCTATTGGCATGCCTGTCTGTGAGTTTGACATGGTCAAGGATCCAGAAGTGCAAGACTTCAGAAGAAACATTCTGAACGTGTGCAAAGAAGCCGTGGATCTGCGAGATGCCAACGCCCCGCACAGCAGAGCACTGTATGTCTATCCTCCAAATGTAGAGTCCTCAGCTGAGCTCCCCAAACACATATACAACAAGCTAGACAAAGGTAAGGGCAATATTTACAGCAGAAACATAATATATTTTCACTGTTTGAAATCAAAGAGTACAGCTGTTGACTTAGGCAGATCACTGTTTATGTGCTGTATTTAGTACACTCCAGCAAACTCTTACACCTTAAGTTGTTCAGAACAATCTTCTTGATGGACTCTACATTCAAAAGGATATTTAAAATTGTGCTATTCTAACTGAATCTTGAAATATAACTCAGTAAATAGAGGTGACTTTTTTAGTGGGTGGGAACAGCTTGTTGGCTTTGCAGCTTTCTATGGCATTCAGATATCTGGAATTAAATGATGCTGAATCACTGAGTTACTTTGCAGTCCTCAAATATGGAAGAGTTACTGCTGTTTTCTTGAAGGCCAAATAGTCAGTAGTTTTCAGTTAACAAAAATATTCTTAACCTCAGGGCTAAACGTTTGAATTTCCACTAGAGTCGAAAATAAACTTAATGCATCTAGTTCCTTGCAGAAACTATAAACCCTCTCTCAGTTTGGGCAATGAATTTTGTTTACATCTTCTTTTAATACTAAAAGCAAATCTTTGTTTTGGGGAGTCATGGGAGTTGTTTGGTTTGGAGGTTATTTTGGATTTGTGCTTTTTGTTTGGAAGCTGCATTGAAAATTATAGGCCTGACATTATTTTATATTTATTCCAGGGCAAATTATAGTGGTGATTTGGGTAATAGTCTCACCAAACAATGATAAGCAGAAATACACTTTAAAAATCAATCATGACTGTGTGCCTGAGCAAGTTATTGCTGAAGCAATTAGGAAGAAAACTCGAAGTATGTTGCTGTCCTCTGAACAACTGAAACTTTGTGTCTTGGAGTACCAGGGCAAATATATTTTAAAAGTCTGTGGCTGTGATGAATACTTGCTAGAAAAATGTCCACTGAGCCAGTATAAGGTGAGTAACATAAAGGATTTTTTTTTTGAACTACATCGAAATAATCCAAATTTGTGGTGAGAAAAATGACCAACATTAGGTCTGGCTTTTTCATTATATTAATCCAAAACATAGGAAGTGACAGTGTGTGCACAAATTGGCTAATCCATGTGCTTCAGAAGGGAGAGGGGGGAGAAAAGCTGAACTAAAAATTTTAGTTTGAACTAAAATTTGTATCACTCATGTAAATTTTGTTCTTTGAATGTTTTCCTAGGTACTTTCAGAAATAGCCCAGATTTTTAATGGCAAGAGATGAGCTATATTTGAATGGTGCTGATGTAATAAAACAGGAAATTTGATCAGACTGTAAATTATGAAACAACCATTACTACTGTAAATCCTGTCCTAAAGGGGTGATAAAAGAGAAAACTGTTTTCCTGTCACAGCTTTATCATTACTTTAATAAGATAAAAAATGTAGATGTCCAGCACTGCAGAAATCATTGCTGAGTCTTCCTTGTGTCTGTCTGTCTGTCGTTCACTGCCTGGGTTTGTTAGTGCTGGGAGTGTGAGACAGAACATGGGACAGAGGAGCATTCTGCTTCCTCTTGGAGGAAAGTATTGTTGTAATAAACTGCTCCCATTCCTTCAGCTAAAATGGTTGACAATCTGATCTTCAGAGCAGTGGAGGAGAGAAGGAGGGGTGGGGTATCCTGAATAATGGGAAAAGTATCTCTGTACTCTGGGAGCTGGGGAACAAGTGCAGGCATACATGAATAATTTTGCAGAGTCATCTGAAGATCAAACACCAGACCTATTTGATCTAGCGTGGTTTCTTCAGAAGCATCTGGTCTGCCTTTGCTGTGCCCCAGCAGAGCCTGCTCATTAACTCCAGGCTGGACCTGTCCTAACACACTGTGTTTTGTGGTAGTGTTGCCAGACTAAATGCTCTCAGCACTCAGACCTGAATGGACAGGGGAAGTGTGTCAGGATCAGTGCTGAGTGTAAGGTAATGAGCACAACTGAGCCAAAAATGAGCGTGTCTGCTGCTTACCTTGTGCTCCCTGCCTGGGACTGGCACTATCAGTCACCTGTGCTGCACTGCAGGCTGGTACAGCCCCTGCTGTTCCAAAACTGCTCAGTTGCTTCCCAGAACAGCTCAAATCCGTGTGCTCTGTGCTGGGGCTGAGGAGCTCTACAAGAAACCCGGCTGGTGGTTTTTTCAGCTCCCATCTCTCTCTCCAGTTCAGCCTTCCATTGTTGTAGATGTTCAGAGCCATGAGGCGTGGCTGTGTGACCCTACCCAACAATGTGTCCCAAGTGCTGGATGCTGTACCTGCTATCACTGTGCATGCAGGACACGATAAGCTCTTTCACTTCCCTGTCTCCCCAAGTACCTTTGTAGGTTTCCATGACCAAGGGCGTGGGCTTTGAAAAGACAGAGCACTTTGGTTGTTTCCTTGCAGTACATAAGGAGCTGCATCATGCTTGGCCGCATGCCCAACCTGATGCTGATGGCCAAGGAGAGCCTGTACACGCAGCTGCCCCTGGACACCTTCACCATGCCCTCCTACTCCAGGCGCATCTCCACGGCCACGCCCTACATGAACGGAGAGGCTACCACCAAATCCCTCTGGACGATCAACAGCGCCCTCAGAATAAGGATCCTCTGTGCCACCTATGTGAATGTGAACATCAGGGACATAGACAAGGTATGGCATCGCTTGTGGCTTTCAGCAGCTCGTGGTTTCCCTCCCGAGTGTTCAGTTCTGACATTGGAAAAGAATTGTTATTTAAGGCGTTAGGAAATGATAACACTCTTTGGCTTAAATTGGAGTGTTTAGTTCTGGAGAACACACCCATGTTTTAGCATCTGGAAACTTTTCTCTACTGCTTAAAAAGTGTGAGTTGTGGTAGTTAGCTAAATATTCTGCCTGGTAGGAGCAGGAGTCAGTTTGCATAGCACTTCAGCAGAGATTGTAATGGATAGAAAAACAAATGTTGTTATCTGTCTTCTAAGTAATTATGCTTAAGAATGTATTACAGTAACTGAGAGTGCCTGTGATGAGGGCATGCTGTCTTTATTTATGGAAATAAAGATGTGGGGTAATAGGGGGCAAAAAGCAGGTGTAGGGTTCAATTCCAATGAAGACATCTACAACCCTGGCTCTGTTTCCTTGGAATTCCTTTCACAACACCTTGTCACAGGAAGAATGGAGAGTAAATTCCAGGGGTGGTGTTCATTTCAAGTTTGTTACTGTATTTTTTAAGAACAAGTTTTGCAATTAATGAGGAGAAATACCAAAACACTTTTTCTAGAATTATATGCTTATAAACACCTGAAAGAGCATGAACTAATTTGGGGAGTGGTGAAGCTGTTTGGTTTTCAGTTTTGGTTTTGTTTTTCACTTGCTGAAAATGAAAGGATAATGTGTTGTAATCATGGTATGTGTTGACTGCAATGAAAACAATTGTTTATAGTGACATTTCAAAGACTAATATGGATGTTGTTTTCAGATCTATGTTAGGACAGGTATCTACCATGGAGGGGAACCTTTGTGTGACAATGTGAATACTCAGAGGGTACCTTGTTCTAACCCCAGGTAAGATGAGTATCTGAGTGACTGTAGAGAACCTGACTTTCAGGGCATCATAAATGATAGCACTGAAGGAGTAAAGGCTCCACTTAGCCATTACTCAGGTAGAGCTCCTTACTGGGAATCTTTTACCTCAAGTTTTGTAAAAATATATTACATAACCTTATATATAATTAATTTAATTCAAACACAAGCATTTTGTCTTGCACATAGTAGTATACTACAGAATATATTTTCAGGATGTTTGACAAACCATCAATATTACCTGGGAGAAATGAATCACCTGAACTTACAAGTGCAAAAAGAAGTTTAATATGAGCATATATAAACATTAGGGACATCTTTTAGCCACCTCTTCTTATAACTTTAACTAATGGAGAGGTGTGAAATTTCAGCACCTGCTAAGATTAGATGCAAAGTATGTGTGCAGAGGTAATTCTTTGCATTTTCTGACTTCATGTCTTTAATACTAATTTTTGAAACTCTTCTTTTTATCTTTATGTTTTCTATGAATATGATTAGGTTTTATAATTAAAGGACTAATAATATACATTGTTGGTAAAAAATAGGCTCTCCTCCTTAGTTGCCCCGAATACTGCTGTACTTGAGCTGATAATTTCAACTATTTTAGAGATAAAATCTTGGAAAGGTGGTGAAGGTTATGCCTTAAAATCATGGATATGGTCACACAGATCTGTATTATATGAAACGAACACATAAGAAAAGTGAATTAAAGTTTATCTGCCAATTTCTTTATTCTTAGAGAAGAGCTTTCATGGTTATTTCTTTGTAAAATTGCTTTCAGTAGCTACAGATACATTGAAAAATTAATGCTGTCCTTGGAAGCTGCTTTCTCTTTCAACTGAGAAAATTCTGTATGACAGTCTGCTTAGGGGAAGAAACTGGATCAGAAGTTCCTCTTCAAAGCACAGTTCTACCAACTGAGAGATAAATTCTGCTTAGAGAAATTCATGGAAACAAAATCAAACTATTCCTGTAGAACCAATCTGCTATTATTACTATAGTAAATAGAAAAATATTTGACTTGGGAATATTGCTTTGGGTTTCCATATTCCATCCCCATCTTGCAGATACCTTTTTATGTTCCAACAGTTGAAGTTTAGTCTGGTTTTGAAAGCTCTTTTTCCCAGTTGCCTTTTTCCCCTGAAGGGAAAACTCTTTCACAAGCTAAATCTTACATTAGTGTAGCATATATGCAAATCCATTATCTTTAGGTTGCAGGAGTTGAACCTAACATGGCTTTTTAAACAGTGTTGGGGCTAGAAGGCTGTTGGGGAAGTTTCCATTCCCAAAAGTAGTGAATGTGGTCAAATGCATATGTGGGGACCCTTTTTCAGTAAGAAAGTGTGCTCTGTATGCAAGCAGACAATTTAGGAATATAACAATTCCTAAATACAACAATGCCTTTTGGTTGAGTGAATGATGTCTCCTTTAAGCTGGTTCAATTCTGCCTTTTGAACCCTGCAGATGGAACGAGTGGCTGTTGTATGACATGTACATTCCTGATCTCCCACGTGCTGCTCGGCTCTGCCTTTCCATCTGCTCTGTCAAAGGCCGCAAGGGTGCTAAGGAGGTAAAACACTCATGGGTTTATTCACTAGTGAGCCAAAGCTCCTTCAATCAGGTTTGGGAAGATATTTGGTAAATGCTGTCCTGGCAATGAGTCTTAGTGCAACATTTGATTTGAATCTGATTAAAATAAGGGTGTTTCTTTTCTTGTGGGTTTTTTTTTTGTGTTTGGAAATTAAACGACACAGAAAAAAGCTTATCATTTCAGCACTGTAACTCATACCTATGCTGTATTGCCAGACATGAAGACCAGTGTTAGTGTTTTGAGGTGGAAGTGCTTTTAAAATTAATTTTCAAAACCCATGTTACTAACCTATTTATTTTTAAAGGACAATATTTTTAACTTTGGAATTGAATTTTCAAGTAAAGAAATTTTATATTCCTTTAGCATTTAGTGCAAGATCTCAAATAGTGATTTTTAATAATCTACATGCAACATATATTTTTTAGCCAGCAGCATCATTACATTGTGGGTTTGAGTGTGTGTCACAGGTAATATATAGGGTGTTTGTCTACGAGCAGGTCTGTGAACCTTACAGAATGATTTGGGTTAGAAGGGATCCTTGAATATCATCCAGTTCCACCCCCCTTCCACTGGCCCAGGTTGCTCCAAGCCCCATCCAATCTGGCCTTGAACACTTCCAGGAATGGGGAAGCCACAGCTTCTCTGGGCAACCTGTGTCTGACTACCCTTATCATAAAAAAATGTATTTCTTTTGTCAATCTAAAAATATTGGCTTCAAATTTAAAACTGCTGCCCCTTGTTCTGTCACTACAGGACTTAGTAAAAAATCTCTTTGTCAGAAAAACTTTTTCCATCATCCTGACTTAGTCTGGTGTGAGGAAGATATGTGCATGTGTTTACAATTCTTTTAGTACCATTTTGTTAAAGGACTGCCATGACAGCCATTCCTATAAAAACATGGTAAAGCTTCCACACCTTGCTTTCTGCTAATCTGGGGATGTAACAACTTGATCTGGGGTGAGAATGTTATTTCTCCTGACTCGCTCTGCAGTAATCCATAGATGACACTGAAAAAATCATATTTTAATCTCTTTAAGGAGCACTGTCCATTGGCTTGGGGAAATATAAACATGTTCGATTACACAGACACTCTGGTATCTGGGAAAATGGCTTTGAATCTTTGGGCAGTACCTCATGGGCTGGAGGATTTGTTGAATCCTATTGGTGTTACTGGATCAAATCCAAATAAGGTATTTGCATGCCAGCTTCCCTCTTAAGAGTGCATTTTCAAAATATCCTTTATTCTGGTTTCTATCATTCAGCAGAAAAAGTAATTTGAATTCCCTTGACCTAGGAAACTCCATGCTTAGAGCTGGAATTTGATTGGTTTAGCAACCCTGTAAAGTTTCCAGATATGACAGTGATTGAAGAACATGCAAATTGGACAATTTCCCGGGAGCTGGGATTCAACTACAGCTATGCAGGGCAGGTAAGGCAAACTCCCCCTCCAGGATTAGCTATTCAAATATAAAAGTATTGTTTACTACTTTATTTTACTCAGTGTATCAGTGACATAACTTCTTTTTTCACATCCTCATTTATTGTAAAATCAAAAAATCAAATTTTTGTTGTGTATTTGGTAAAATGGGCATTATGTTCTCCTTTCTTTATATTACCAGTGAAGTGATGTAATGCTTCACTGACCAACCAAAACACTCCAAAGAGAAACTGTTTTACTGTGATTTTGACATTTTTGTATCACTAATTCAGGTTAAACTACTTAGTTTAACTTTTTAAAAGTTGCAATTCTCCTTCGATGATACTGTTTTTCTTTGTTGCAGTTTCGTGTTTATAGTTAGGCTTTCCTGTGTAACCCAAAGGTGCTTACAACTCTTTCCTGTCTGTTTTGTGGGGTAGTTATGACCACAAGCACAGGGAATTTTAAGGGAATTGGTGGACATCCACATGGGTGTAGTCCTTTATCTCACTTTTTCACAAGCAGAACTTGTGCATTACAATTGGCTTTTTGGTGAGATTTGGAGCTTTCTTCAAAGCCCTTTTTTGGATGATGAAAAGAAGTAAAAACATAAAAGCAGTGAAGCTAAAAATGCTCTTTATTTAAAGCCATGGCTGTGAAATTGGTTGGTGTGTTTTACATTTTCTTCTGGAGGCTGGTTCAAAGCCTTGGGTTTGCCCAAGGAGCTCCGTGCTCTGTGTGAAGAGCTCTGTGGTGGGAGTTTGGCTGGGCTGAAGAGGGCAGGGGTGGCAGGAGCTTCCAGAGTGGGAATTCTGGGGGTGTTTGCAGCAGTCCTGTGCCAGTGTAGCCTGAACAACACACTGTGGTCATTGGATTTCTCTTGATACTCAACAGGATGTCCATCATAGAGTAGCATTTCTGCTGTTTATGCTGTGACTGAGCAGGGTCTTAATAAGTGCTTAAGGACAGTTGTCTTCTTGCTAAATAACATTCCCCAGCCTCTTACCTGGTCTTTTGTACTCCAGCTCATTGTTTTGTTCCATCTGGCACAAAGAAAAAAGGGTGAGGAGGAAAAACTCACTTCACTGACTGCATAGTGAATTTCTGCTTGTAGCAATTCTGCTTGGGGAATGTCTTACACTAACTGTGATTTACTGTTTTCCATCTTCCTGTTACTCAGGCAGTCCTACAACATTCTACCCCTTATTTACCTATTTTCATCCCCCATGTTCTGCTTTTTCAGTTCCAAATCCTTTTCACTCCTTTCAGCAACCCTCAGCAATCTCAGGCTGGGGTCAGAAATGACCAGTCTCACTTTGTGCTGCATTGTCATTCATCAGATGTCAACTGCTGCTATTTCTCCACACAGCTGATTTAGTTGAAATGTGCTTCTTCCTGTGCCAGCAGTGACTAAAAGCAGTTGTAGAGATCAAAGGCCTAGTCTTTCATCTTCTTTCTAAATTTTAAGCTCTCAGTTGTAACAAGTGGATACAGCAAGATAGTATTGCATGACACAGGCTGTAGTGGTTGCTGTGCTGTTAAAGTACTGTATTTCATGTGTGTGGTTTGGCAATAGAAGGAGTTGTGTGGAGGGCTAAAGTGCCACTGTCTCTGCAGAGTAACAGAATAGCTCGGGATAGTGAATTAACAGAGAGTGACAAGGAGCAACTGCGAGCCATTTGTACCCGAGACCCTTTGTCTGAAATCACTGAGCAAGAGAAGGACTTCCTCTGGAGACACAGGTATTGCAAATCAAAAACCAAACCAAAGGAAAAACCTTCTTGGCATAATCAAACTTCACCCCATTCATTCCAAATTTGTCATGGGTTTTGCTCCCTTTTCTGCTGTGCTGAGGAGCTGGTGTTTTAGACAAGGCTTGTAAAGCGTTCTGCATTGTGTGGTTTGGTTGTAATCCTCTGGAGAAAAGTAAGTTGTTGCATGAGTTCCCATTTTCCTTATTACTGAAGTTTTACCTGCATGGATGGATCCTGACAGCACCTCGCTGACAAAGGAAGAAAAAGGTGCAAGGCTGTGGGGACATAGTTAATGGTTATGAAAGCAAAAGTGTTGTTTAGTACGTGCAACTTTTCTTTTTCCTCTTTTGCAGACACTATTGTGTGAATACTCCAGAAATTCTACCCAAATTACTTTTGTCTGTCAAGTGGAATTCTAGAGATGAAGTGGCCCAGGTAATATAAAGCATTGTAGCGGTGTTAGGTTTTGAAGACTTAAAATGCTATTTTAAAGAGAACTTCTGGAAGTTAAAAGCATATTATGTGTGCATGATACATTGAATGAATAGTTGGAGTTGCCACTATGATTGACAGGTGTCTCTGGTCCATAGTTCTTGTTCTTTAGCTCAGTCTGATCTTAAGATTTCCTCTTGCTGGCATTACTCAAATCCTTCTGATGTTGCCAACTTGTCAATTACAATTAAATGTGAGGTTTTGTTTTCATTCTTTTTAGAGTGGATAGAAAAACAAAGTCAACTGGCAACTAATACCAGACTGTTGATTGAGAGGACCAACAATTAAACAGCTTCTACTCAGATGTCCTTTGTGTCTGACAATGCCTTCTAATGGCTGTGTCAGCTTCTTCCTGACCAGTGCAAAGGTGTAAGGTGCTTGTTTTTCCTGCCCACAGATGTACTGCTTGGTAAAGGACTGGCCCTCAATCAAACCAGAGCAGGCCATGGAGCTGCTGGACTGCAATTACCCAGACCCCATGGTGCGAGCTTTTGCAGTTCGGTGTCTGGAGAAGTCCCTGACAGATGACAAACTGTCTCAGTACCTAATCCAGCTGGTACAGGTACTGAGCATATTTTGTCATGTTTGTTGTCTTGTGTATGTCCAGTGATCACAGAGACTTAAAATACAGCCAAAGTTAAGTTGTTGTGAAAGAGAGGTCATCATGTTTGCTTTGCAGATTATTTAGGAGGAGATGAAATGTTAATTTTTCTGTATTGCTGTGGTTTTGCTTGTTGGTACTAAATGCCAGCATTCTGCAGAGATGCAAAACTGTTCCACCAACTGGAACAGGCAGCTATTTCAGCTGTCCTAACATATGGGAAGGGATGAGCAGAAGCATCTTCTCAAAATTTTGAGCAAGTTGAGGCTAAAATATTTGGTAACAGTAAAGCAAGCATCAGATGGTAAGCTCCTGAAATAGAGGCAGCCAGTGAACAGTTGGCATATATTGTTCAAAGCCTAACACATGCAAATATTAATACCAAGATCAGTCATTCCAGAAAAAAAAAAGTAAAACATAGATGGCTTTTTATTTAACTGCCTTTAATCTGTATATTGTTCATAGAAATAATAACTGCATCTGATTTTTAAAAAAATTTCTCTTTATCCTTAATTAGGTTCTGAAATATGAGCAGTATTTAGATAATCAGCTTGTGAGATTTTTGCTCAAGAAGGCACTGACCAATCAAAGGATAGGACACTTCTTCTTTTGGCATTTAAAGTAAGCTTATTGTCATGGTAAGGGGTGGTGGGCTTCGTATTAGCTGTAAACGATATGTTGTTCTAAAGGTTTGATATACTAAATGTCACTTTCTAAAGTGGTAATAAAAATATTGTCACTTTCTAAAGTGGTAATAAAAATATTACCACTTTAAATAAAGATTGGGTTATATTGGTTAAGTGTTTGAATACATAGTTTGGTGACAGAAATCATGCCTTGCAGTTTCAAAAGCTACTTAATAGTACTTGGATTTGTACTTCTTTTTATCTAATGATGTTTATTCTGAAAACAAGGTAGTCTGAGATTGCTGAAAGCCTCCCATATTGTTAGCTGCCTGATGCCCCATCAGTTTTTCCAGAAATCTTTACAAATATATTAGACTAAAGAAAGCCACCCAATTCAACAAGGTGAAGCTTTGAAAAAGACTAGTAAAAACTTTATTTTTACTTCCTTATTAAAGGCTTCTTATAGAGCTTGATAGCTCAATCTGCAACATATTGGGTTGTAGCAAGAGGTCACCTAAAAATTGTGTTCTAAGCTGGTGTAATCAGACCAGAAATAGAAGCAAGGCATCTTTGCTGTGCTCTCAGTTTTCTACTTGCCTTGGTGTCATCAAGGATAAGGGAGGGGATTGTTTGAGGGGATGTATTTTAGGACTCTATGAAGATGTCACAAGTACAGCTTCATTTTTGGCACCTCTAAGTGGTCTTGTCTCTAAGCTGTGACTGTTCTTCCTCCCTGTGTAGGTCTGAAATGCACAACAAAACTGTCAGTCAGAGGTTTGGGTTACTTCTGGAATCCTACTGTCGAGCATGTGGAATGTACCTGAAGCACCTGAGCAGGCAGGTGGAAGCCATGGAGAAGTTGATTAACCTCACAGATATTCTCAAGCAGGAAAAAAAGGATGAGACCCAGAAGGTATCAAAAGCTGTCCTCATCTCAAAACTGCTGCTGTTGAGTCACAGGAATTACTTAGAACTGTTCTATTTGATCAACGAGGAAAGTGTTAATGCTAATTTCAGTAGGTGCTATGTTTCCTGGGGAGCTGCAGCATTTTCTGTGCAGTGCCATTGTCTAGCTCTCAAGGCAATAGAACTAAAGTTAAAGGTTTCAATTTGTGTAATATGTAGCTGAGCTGTACTTACATTAGAACTGTGCAAAACCACGCTTGAAAACCAAAGCTAAAATCTGATACCTTATTTACATGTAAACAGTGTTCTCAAGACCTGAATGTGCTTATTGATCAGGTACAGATGAAGTTTCTTGTTGAACAAATGAGACGGCCAGATTTCATGGATGCCTTGCAAGGTTTTATCTCTCCACTTAATCCTGCCCATCAACTGGGAAACCTTCGGTATTGTATCCAGTTTTGAAGTTTGTCTAGATGCTTAAGTCAATGTTTAGTAATGGTAACAATAACAGTGTTGAGGTTGACTGTTAACTTAGTAAATATCAATATCTCTAAAGTGCACTGAATAGAATTTGTAGCAGAGTAATCCATAAAGAGTAGAGTCATTTCAATCTAATGGTTTAACAAACCAGGGAACAACATGATCTTCAGTTGTTCCTTTAAGGTGCCAGGAACTTCAGTCCTTTTTCCAGTTGCCAGGAGCTCATTGCCAAAGGAATATTTACAATATTCCCTGACAACACAACTCTTCTGTTGGTCTTAGCAAATGGTTAATGTAGCACTTACTTATTTAAGTTTGAGTCTGAAAGTGAAAATGGTGTATTGTCAGTTATCTTTGCATCTTTAATTTGGTGCTGGTTCAGAGTTTGACCAAAACAGGGAGAACTTACCAGTAGTAGAGAGATATGGTGTAAGAATCAAATTATGCCTATTTCATAGAAGTCTTATCTCTTTTAGGCTTGAGGAGTGCAGGATAATGTCATCTGCAAAAAGGCCGCTGTGGTTGAACTGGGAAAACCCAGATATTATGTCTGAATTGTTATTTCAGAACAATGAGATAATATTTAAAAATGGAGATGGTAAGGAAAGATAAGTGTAATTCAAAAAGCTACGTACCTGTTTCTTTTCCTAACCTTTTACTTAGTGTTTTTTATAAGCTTATAAAGTACATATATAAAAAAAATATCAGCTGAGCAAAGCTATTTTTTTTTCCAGAAAAATTAAGCATAGACAGATAAGTATTTATCTCACTCAAGTACAAATTTTATGTGTTCTAAGATGCTCAGTCTGTCAAGGTGGAACACAATACTATTTAATATTTGTTCTTTTTAATTGTAAATGTCTTCAAGATATTACAGCTGTGTAAACTGTGATTCCATTGTCCTGGTTTTAGTGTATGTTTTTAAAATCACTACCACAAGTTTATATTCATTTTTTACTATTTAAAACCTGCTTTTCTCTACTGAGGGAACAAAATCTGCACAAAACTATGCCAACCTTAGTACCTTTAGACATATTTAGACATAGTTTTGGGGGGAAAAGGAAAGTAAGATCTAACCAAAGATTCTGGAGTTACAAAATTTGCAAATTTAATGTATTTGACTATTTCAGACTTGCGTCAGGACATGCTGACACTTCAGATAATTCGAATTATGGAAAACATCTGGCAAAATCAAGGTCTTGATCTTCGGTAAGCATTAGAGGTCATTCCCATGTAATGCTGATCTTAATGGTTTTGGCATTGGTTTGTTCCCAGAGATTGCTTCTGTTTTCCCAGGGTTATAAATGAAATACTACAAATAGACATTTTTATGCACATTAGAGCAATATTTAATTTTTTTTTGTTAACTAAACTACTGCATTTTATAAACTTAAGATCATATTTGAAAAATACTTAATTCTCATTCAAGTGGGTCTGAGTGAGCTACCTACAAGGAATGGATACAAGAGCCAAGGTGCAGTAGCCACACTGTGGCCAAGTGATTGTGTCTGTAGGTTTGGCTTTGAACAAGGTGCCAAACCCTCAGCCCTGCTGAGCAATGACTCTTTGTAGTTGGTATCTTCACTTCAGTCCACACAGCAGATATTGCCCAGTCTGTGTGAGCTTCTCCACCCCCAGACAGTCTGTGGGTACAGCAGCTTCTGCAGGGCTTTCAGGATAAACTGTTCTGCTTCTGGAAAACTGTTCCTAGACAGGTTACACCTTCAAATCTTCAAATATGTGTTTGCTGTGTGGTGCATTTTTATGTGGGAACAAAGGAGCTGCCTCTGCACTGTCTGGAAACCCCCAGTTTTCATTTCCTTATCTAGACAAAAGGACCTGTTGGTTTATGTTATCTCTCATGGGTCACAGTTTTGTCTCCAGTACTGTAATGAGTGGCAGAATTAAGCTTTTGTCCAAGAATGGTTTGCAAAATGGTTACGGTTCCCCATGTCTCAAAGAGTAGCCAGATAGAGGAATCTGCAGA
Organism: Urocynchramus pylzowi; assembly: GCA_013397555.1. Lineage (NCBI taxonomy): Eukaryota > Metazoa > Chordata > Aves > Passeriformes > Fringillidae > Urocynchramus > Urocynchramus pylzowi. The sequence continues at coordinate 1,897,095 of VZRH01001410.1, forward strand.
AATACATCCTCTCCCACCTCTTGCCACCATTCTCTATAAAGGAAGAAGAAAAACCCCAACAAAACAATGAACCTTTGTCTTCCAGGATGTTGCCCTATGGTTGTTTGTCGATCGGTGACTGTGTGGGACTCATCGAGGTCGTCAGGAGCTCTCACACCATCATGCAGATTCAGTGTAAAGGAGGCTTAAAAGGAGCACTGCAGTTCAACAGCCACACATTGCACCAGTGGCTCAAGGACAAGAACAAAGGAGACATGTGAGATTCCCTGTCACCCGTTTTTCTTGGCCATATGATTCTTTTTGATGGAAACTTCAAAATAACTAAAGTTCATCAAGTAGGAGATTATGTCCATAATTATGTCCATCTGGTTATGATTTTGTTTACTTTTTTACCTGTCCTTTTTTTCTCTTTTGCAAAAGAAAAATGTGCACTTCTGTGTTATTGGAATACCTGAGGAAAGTGTCTTCTTTTTTGTTGGAATAGGTATGATGCAGCTATTGACCTGTTTACACGTTCTTGTGCTGGCTACTGTGTTGCCACCTTTATCCTGGGCATTGGTGATCGCCACAACAGTAACATCATGGTCAAAGATGATGGACAAGTAAGAGATGTTTTCTAAAATCATACCCTAAGGTCATCCTCACTTTGGTATGAGTTTGTTTTGGAAAAAAAAAATCTATTGGAACTATAAGTAAATGATCAATTTTACTGTTACTTCATTTAAACGATGAATTATTTATCTTAAAATACCTTTCTGTCTTTCCAAGCTGTTTCACATTGACTTTGGGCACTTCCTTGATCACAAGAAGAAAAAATTTGGTTACAAAAGAGAGCGTGTGCCATTTGTCTTAACACAAGACTTCTTAATAGTGATTAGTAAAGGAGCCCAAGAATGTACCAAAACAAGGGAGTTTGAAAGGTGAGCTTTCTTTTAAGCATTTAACCTCCAGAGTGTTTTGTACCTAAAATGCACTTTACTACTGGTGACCTTTAATAATTAGACCTTTTAACTGAACAGTAGTATTTTAATTGGCTTGCAATGGGAATGTTCTAGTTATTTAGTTGAAGATCAGCCATCCTCTTGTAAGTCAGTGGGTAATCTTGGCACTTACATGACCTTTGGTCCATGAAATCTCACTTGAGATTTGCAGGGTCAGCGTACATGTGAATAAAGATGGTAATTTTTCAAACATTTGATATTTCTTTGACTTTACACTTAAATTCCTCTTGAGATGGCAGAACTGCAGCTACTGAGAATTCTTAAATGTTGGGTGTTGTGTGCATCAGAGCCTTGCTGGTCACCCAGCCATACTTCTCTCTCCTATAGCTGCTCTGATATCATCTCTTCAGCTGGCCTGTGTAGTTTGTGACAATGGCCAGAACCTGCTGAGCAAGAACTTTAAAATAATAAGAGTAAAGAAATAAATCTGTTGCTGTAGTCATTCCTAATATCTCTTTCCAGCAAACCAGTCTTTGAGAGATTTCAATTTTAATCTTAATTTCATTATGTTGATGGCAATGGAAGACAGAATTTGAATTATAGTGTCTGTCTGAAGACTGCAGTGAAGCTTTTTTGCATTTTTTCCCTTAACCTGGGTATTTCTTATCCAGTCTGATATAGTAAATGCCCCTGTTTTCAGTGCATTCTCCAGAGTACCTAAGGAGCAACAGCTGCTGCCCTTGTAAAACTACAGGAGAAATACAACTCTGAAGATAGCCAGGAAAGCACTGATTATAGCAGTGTATCAGGAAATACCTTTTGAAATCTGAAATGTCAGTAGCAGTGACAAAAATGGCCCTGTGAGTTCACATAAATTCGTGTTCAAGAGTTGTCTGAATTGCAGATGGGGTTTAAGACTAGAAAGCCTGTCTTTGGATGTTGTGTTATTCTGACCACTATTAATCCTTACACAAATAAACTAAGTAGGAGAATGAGTGCATCTTCTCAGCTACATTATGGTGTTCTTACTAGACTAAGACTGTCTCCTTTTTTAGTGTCTGGTTATCTGTAAAACTGTTTTGGAGCTGAAGCAGTAATACACATCCAGTAGAGAAATGCACTGAGCTTTTTTCCCCTGGTCTCTTCCAGGTTTCAGGAGATGTGTTATAAGGCTTACCTAGCAATTCGGCAGCATGCCAATCTCTTCATCAATCTTTTCTCCATGATGCTTGGCTCAGGAATGCCAGAACTGCAGTCCTTTGATGATATTGCATACATTCGAAAGACCCTTGCATTGGACAAAACTGAGCAGGAGGCTCTTGAGTACTTCATGAAGCAAATGAATGATGCTCACCATGGTGGCTGGACAACAAAAATGGACTGGATCTTCCACACAATAAAGCAACACGCTTTGAACTGAACTGACAGCAAAGAAAACAAGAACTGATACCCAGCTTTGTGGGTACTGCACTGTTAATACCCATTAGCAGCAAAGACTGGTTGCATAGGAATTGCACAAACCATGAACAACATTAGAATTTATGGCAAGAAAAGAGATGAATTGTTCAGACAACTGTTGGAAAATAATGTAAAACAGGGTTTCAGATAGCACTAAAATGATAAACTTCAAAAATTAAGCTTTAGTACAATGTGTGCAGGGATCTTGACAAATTAGAGAGATGGGCAGTCACCAAGTGTATGAAGTTTAACAAGGGCAAGTGCCAGATTCTGCACCTGCAATGGGGCAATCCTGGTTGTGTGTATGGACTGAGGAATGAGAGGCTGGACAGCAGCTGTGGAAAGGGACCGGGGGGTCCTGGTCGATGGCAAGTTGAACATGAGCCAGCAGTGTCCTGCAGCCAGGAGGGCCACCTGTGTCCTGGGGGCATCAGGCACAGCATGGCCAGCTGGGCAAGGGAGGGCATTGGCCCACTCTGTTTTGCACTGGGGCGGCATCACCTTGAATATTGTGGGCAGTTTTGGGTGCCACAATCTAAAAAAAAATTAAGCTATTAGAGAGTGTCCAAAGGAGGGCCACCAGGATGGTGTGGGGTCTGGAGGGGAAGCTGTATGGGGAGCAGCTGAGGTCACTTGGTCTGTTCAGCCTGGAGAAGAGGAGACTGAGCTCAGACTTCATCAAGGTCTGCACCTTCCTCACGAGGGGAAGTGGAGGGGCAGGTACCAATCTCTTCTCTCTGGTTACCAGTGACAGGACTTGAGGAAATGGCATGGAGTTGAGCCAGGGGAGGTTTAGGTTGGATCTTACGAAAAGGTTTTTCGCCCAGAGGGTGGTTGGGCACTGAACAGGCTCCCAGGGAAGTTGTCACAGCCCCAAGCCTGACAGAGCTCAAGGAGTGTTTGGACAAGGCTCTCAGGCACAGGGTGTGATTCCTGGGGTGTCTGTGCAGGGCCAGGAGTTGGACTCTGTGATCCTTGTGGGTCCCTTCCAACTCAGCGTATTCTATGATTCGATGATTCATGTTATGCCTTAAGCTCAAAAAGGTAAACTTGGAAGAATGTTTCCTTTTCTCATTTGATAGGATAAATTAGAAGGAAAAAGAAAATAGTGCTAGTGTGAACATAAGAGTCCATCACATCTTACCTTAGATCTGGTACAGCAGGTGGAGACTATGCTGGATTGTGAAGAATGGAAAGAGAATTCAAGTGATAGCAAATACTTAAATGCAGCATAGTTTAAAGGGAAGGAGTTTGAAGCTCAAAGATCTAAAAGCATTAGTGAGAGGACAGTGCCTTTTAAATGTGCTCAGAGGCATTAACATTTGTGGGGTTTGGGTGGCCCTTCGATTTCGGGGTCCGTCATCTGCACAGTTTCTGAAAGCAGTAGGAAATAGGCCCACTCAGTATGGTGTTTCTTCTGCTCAGTACTTCTAGGGGTGCAATTCATACTTTCACAAAGAAACTCCCTATCATCCCCAAAAACTGACTAACCTGGAAATTGAATGGTCAGAATTGGGTTTAGTGCAACAGAGAGCTGTAGCGTTCATCTTAGGTTTGCTTTAATCTAACTTGAACTGAATAGATTTTTTTCATACATGTTTTCCAGAACCTAAAGAAAGGTGAGTTATTAAAATTATTGAAAGATTATTTTTTTATAAAGGCTATTTATATAATAGGAACTATTATTAATATATATTCTTTATTTACATGATTTGTCCAATATTAACTCTCTTAATTTTGCAACCCAGTTCTATCTGTCCAAGACTCCCGTTTTCATTAACGTCACTGAAGGTGACCAGACATACTCCTAGGACCAAACTCAGCCCTAGTGAAAGAGGACACAAGTACCAGTGTAGTAGTGGGAATATGCTCACTAAAGCCAAAGGTGAACTTGGCCTAAGTCTCTAAAAAAATTTTGGGAATCACTCTTCACATGACTGAAGTGATATGCTGGCTATTCCAAGAATGCTCATTTAAACCCTCAAAATTTGGGTCTACCATTTCTCCTCTTTCTTCCTCCTTTGGAAGTGGTTGTTGAATCCAGTAAGATACATGAGAAATAGCAATTTAGATTTTCAATACGATCAATAATTAGCAGTTCAGCAGACAGATATGTTGGCTAGCTCAAAGCATGTGGAGCTACCAAACATTTTATAGCTTTGTCTGTTTTGTGCGTGTGTGTAATATATATTTGTAAATCTAGTTGTTGTCCTTTAACACAATTACAATGTGTGCAATCAATGAAATTGGCACCATGTTTTGAAACTGTTCAGAGTACCGAGGATTTCAGATTGCCCTTATGCACAACTTCAGGTAGGACTGTTTTTCTAATTCCTAAACAGGTTTTTTTAAAGTTAGCAATGCCCGTAATAGTTCTGCGGGTGATGTTCACCCTAGCATTTTAAACTTACTAGATTGGCAGCACTTGAATTCCAGAGGTTTGGGGCTTTTGGAGGTTCAGCTTGTTCACTTGCAAACACGCAGCGAGGTGCCACTCAGAAAGTGCAATACCACGTGTAATATAAAATATGCTGACAGTTGGTGTTAGACTAGAATATAAGCATATAAATAAACTGTACTTTGTGCAGGCTGTACTGATGAGGTAATGAGTGGTTGGCTTCATTTAGCAAATTGTAATATATTAAAAATGTGCAATCAATTACGTTATGAAAGACTTTGGGGATTGTAAAGCCAAGGCTTTGGTGTTTCAAGACACTTTCAAAGTCAGCATCCTGCAGCTGATGACTGCATGCATGGATACTTGATGTTGTGGGGGGAAACCTGGTTTTGTGAAAACTACAGAAGCTCTGAGAATAGTGTGGGAAATGTGAAGTTTTATTTCCTTAGTTCTGCAAAATATTTCGGAGTAGTCCAATAGACTTCCCAATGCTCTTTTTATTGACTGTTACATATTCCTTTTTGTTCATATGAATATTTTAACTCCTGCTAAGCTTGGTTATACTTTCTAGAGCAAAGTTACCCTTGTATCTATTACTTTGCAGTCAACACACAATAATGGTTTAGCTCTTAAAATGGGTTAGTTTCAGTTTAAGTTTAGTTCACAAAATCTGAAATCCTGTTGGCTATAATTCTTAATTTAACTGAGTAAAACTGTTGCACAGACATCACATTAGGTGCTATATTATCCGTATTTATCTGGTGTTGAAACAATGATTTACCTCGTTTATGCAAGAAATGGTCAGCCTTTTCCAGCCTGGGTGAAAAGATCAACTCAGATTTATTGGATGTTATGAGGCTAAATTTGTTTGTACTTTGCCCCTTCCTAGCCCTTCTGTAAATATAAATGTCTTTCAGTTCAAGCACAGTATTCTGCACCCTTTTTGCCCAGACAGAGGTATGAGGAGTCAGACTCTGTTTCCAGAAGTTGCTGCAATTAAATGTTATGCATAAGCTGTGGAAGTTATTAGGAGAATCAAATAGTAAAAGAAAGGAAACCTCAGAGTGGTACAGACATAATACAGTTTGGGGTAATTGTAGCCTTTCAACAAATTTTTTTAACGAGTAGGAGAAGCTCCTGGGCTTTACCCAGTTCTTTGCATAACCAGGATGGGCATTTGAAAAACATTCTGCCAGTGTTTCACAGAAAACAACAATCCTTTTCTCAGCTTCAGTGTTGAACCCTAACTACTGTATCCTGCCACAGCAGTTCCATGCTGGTGTAACTTCACTGAGGATAGTGGAGGCACTGCTTGCTTCCCCTGGTGGAAATGAGAGGATGTCATCTGCTCCCAGTATCAGAAAGATCTGCTTACAGACCTTGAAAGCACTTGTAACTGAGTCCTAGATTTTTACAGAAATAGCTTGGAATTTAGCTTATTTTTAACTATTCCCACTTCATGGAGATTTGAAAATGCTCCCTTTGTTCTGGGAATCAGATGTACAAAATACTAAAGTAGTTTATTTTGGGCTTGAAGTGAATCTGGGCACCTTGCTCCTGCAGAACTTCCTTGTAAGACTGCCAGAGCAAGGAGCCCAGGACTGGGCCACGTGTTTTATCCCAAAGCATTAGGAAATGGTCTTTTAGTGAAATAAAATTTAAAACCAGTCACTTTTTCAGCTGTGAAACTGTGTTTGATATAATGACAGAACAGGCTGCTGCATATTAGTTTTATTTAGAATTACATTCATTGCTTTCTAAACGTTGCAGAAAAAGTACCTGTACTGATTTTATATATGCATACTTCTTTGTCTGAAAGGGTGCATTAGTAGTTTTTTCATAGGTGAAACAGACTTCCAGTATAATCTTTAATTTTTTTTTAAAAAAAGGCTTTTAAATAAAACCAAAATTCTAGGTGGTTTGGCATCTTGTGGAAAAGATATGAGCCTGCATATTGAAGACAATATAGAAATTACCAGGTTTGTAAGAACTTTGTATGTGATGACCCTGCTGTTGGTGGTTTGGCGAGTTGTTTGTGGGTTTTTATGCCAACTTTCCTTTTTCTGTAAAGTATTATATGCCCTTTAGTGGTCAGTAGCCCATGTTTGTTGACAATTTGAAGGTATTGTCTTTGCTTTGTCATAATATAACTGGCATGTTCAAATGTCTGTTCTTAATAGTAATTATGAATTCCTCCTGTTTTGCATGTCTGTACAGGTTGCAGACCTGGGCTGGACCCATTCAAAAAACAATATCAGAAAAGCCACTTGAAATTACTATTTTTGTTGATGTCTTTGACATCTTGAAAATACTTCAAGTTAATGAAAATGGTGTGGTATTACAGAAAGAATTGTAACTTGCTGCTTCTAGGATTTTTTTTTTTAACTTCTTTCACTTGTTTTAGTTTTACTTGAATGGAAGAACCACACTTGTTTTTTAAAAACACTATATAGCTGTGGATGTTGTTGCAGATTGTTGAATCCCAATTTCATTTTGCAATACATGTTTCATACAAATAATGAATTTGCATCTTTTTATTTTGTGCTGGAAGTTGTCTCAGTTTAGGTAAGGCTCTGTCTGTCCAAAATGATGTGTAGCTCACCACCCCTGCAGTTGGTGTTGGTTCGGGGTTTTTCTTTGTTTAGTTTTACTTTTTTTCACATCTGTGTTAATGAAGGGAAGCCAACTGGAAACTGGCTGTAGAAGTTCTATATTTGCATGCACTAACCAAACCCATAGGTACTCTTCTCTCTGAGAAATTCTGATTTCACTTTATGCTGATACAACACTCACTTCATCAGAATTGCTCTGTGGATTCACAACAGCATATGAAATCAGAATTAGGCTGTATGTATATCAGAGTTGCAGATTATTTATTCTTATGATTCAGTATGAAAGATTCTCATAAGGAGAGGAATTTTTAGTAGCAGCCCGGTTAAACACTTATTAATTTTACTTTGAAATAGTCTTTATTAACAGAGTAGCCTTTTCAACTCTCCAAAAGTACAGTAATCTTGTCTACAGTTTGTTTCATTTGTGACACTTCAATATTTTTGTTCCTTGCTAGCTTAAATGTTTCCTCTTCCTACTCTTTTGTAGCATACAGACTTGTTGAACCCACACTCAGGAAAAATCACTGTTCTTCATTTGCCATACAGTGTTCTGGACATCTGAGCTTTATGGGATAGACTCTGCAAAGCCTGAGGTCTTGCTGTGTTAGTGCTCCTGAACTCAAAGCCAGAGGTGAATCCCTCTGTCCCTTCTCTTCTCTCTCCAACACCCCTCTGGGACATGCCCAGAGCATAAGAACATCATAAAATATTTGTAAGAGAAGATCAATTGAAGCAATGTACTTTGAAGTTAGTGTCCCCACTGGTTTGTGTACGTGTGTTTTAAGTGTCCTTACTGTCACTTCTGTATGTGATGCAATATTCCTGCAGCAGAAGGAAGGCAAAAAATAGACTATTCTGTCTTGATTCTTTTTGAAATTCTGGTGCCTGATTCCCAGTAGTTATTAAACTGCTTCAGGAACCATTCAGTTCAGTGTAACTGCATTCATTTTGTTAGGCCCCTGTTCCAGTCATAAAATTAATCACAACTAAACCTGACTTAATGTATTGCTGAAGTTACTGAAAGCCTAATTCAGGCAGAAGCTGTTTTTTTCAAGAATCTTTGTCTGTTGTAGTTTAGTTAATTCTTGTGAGCCAAAATATGAGTATTCATAGTTGGAATCTCATTCTGCCTTGTTTCTTTAAGTATTTCTAATCTATTTTCAGGCTTTATTAATAATGTTCTATATCCTGAATTATCAACTGCCCCAGGCTGTCCAAAATTGTCTTACTGTTTCATTTGGGGCTGGGAAAAGAAAAGGAATAGATTAATCTTCTTGTCTTATAGCAGCTGTGGTCCAAATTCTTCATTTCTCATGTGAAGATAAATGTGTAACTCATTATCGGGAAGTATCATCCTTTCTTTTTGCCCCCTTGCACCTCTTCAAGTTTTAACTGTGAATATCCACTTCACTATGAAAATCTACTTCCCTGGTGGAGAAAAGGGCTTTAAATATAAATGGCTGCAGTCTCAAACCTGGATTCTCAGGTTTGAAATTTTGTAAATACTGTTGTCCTTGTAAATGGCAACACAACTGCAGAATTTTCACAGAACCATTGAGGCTGGCAAAGAACTTTGGAGTTCATTTAGCCCAGACACCCTGTTCAAAGCAGGGTCAGCAATAGAACAGGATGCCCAGGACGTTGCCTAGCTGGGTTTAAAGTCTGTCTGAGAAAGAGGAACCCACAGTCAATTTTTTTTTCATAGTGTTTATATGAAATATCATCTATTTCATTGCCTGTTGTCCTTTCAGTGGGCACTGAGAAAAGCCTTGCCTGTCTTTATTCGTCCCTATCAAGTATTTATGTACATTGACCAGATGCCCCCTGGGCTTTCTCTTTGAGCAGGACACCAGTCCCAGCCCTCAGCCTCCTCTCCTGTCCATCCCCTTTACAGCCCTTCAAGGACCCATTCCAGCACCCCAGGTCAGGTTTGTACTGGGAGCCCCAGTGCTCCAGGTGTGGCCTCACCAGTGCTGAGCAGAGGGGCAGGGGAAGGCTCACCTCCCTGGACCTGCTCCTCCTAAGGCAGCCCAGGTCCTGTTGGCATTTTGGGTAAAAACAGAGCCCAAGAGGGTGTCAGCTCTCGAGGCTTCTGTGTAACTTCATTGAAGCTGGGAGCAGTTACCTGTCTGCATCAAAGGGAAAGTAAAAATCCCCACCAGTGCTTCAATTATTTTTTCAAAATGAGACAATTACCTTTGAAATAACCACTACAGAGGCAGGGGGGGATGTTGCCATGTGTGTGTCATTCTGTGATAAAGGTCTGTGGTAAAGTAGGTAGAAAGCAAGACATTTTTAGTAATAATGGGCCAAAAAGTATTTAAGATGCAGCAAGGTGCATGTGTTGTCATACTGAGAATAGTCTTGCAGTACTTTAAATAAAAAAACCACAACCCCTTTTTTAACCCTTCTGCTGTGCTACTCAAGTAACAAAAGTTTGGCCTATGATACTTATTGTAATTCATGTTCATGGGAAACTGTAAAAAGTCTGCTTTTTATTTATCTCCGCGGTCTGTATCATGCTGTTTATTAAAAAAACTACTTTTGTTTGGTTTTTATCACACTTTTGAGTGTTAATGTATATACTAACAACTAAATTAAAATGATATGGTTGGTACACTTGTGAATTATGAAGCGAAAATTTAAGGAATATTCAGTCTTGGTGTGTGATTTGGTGTTGCAGCTCTGCCTTTGAAAAAGGCTAGAAGAAAGGACATGGAAATTGCATACCTCAGTTAATTTGAATTATTTGCAAAATAACTTTTTTTTTATTTTAATAGAATTTGCATTATTTAGGGGTGAAAAGTCCAATATGCGTGTGGCATTTGTTCTTGTAAACGCTGATCCTCAAAATAAGTAATTTTATTTTAGTTTTAGACGTGGGCTGGAAAAAGCTGTGACAAGAAAGATGATGTTATTGAAGTGTTTCAGCTTGATGGTTTACAGTCCCTGCTAAATCAATCTGGTTTTGAAAAATATGCTTCATGCTTTCATTACCAAAATTATAATTTAAAAAAACAAACAAACAAGGTTATATTTTTGTATCCAATGCTAATTTTGAAAGAGTAACAAACATATTTGGGGAAATTACTCAGTGGCATTATAATAGCATGAGAGGCTGCAAAGGAACTACTTCTGTGGCCATGTTGGCCTACTTTGGACTGCAGTTGCTAACAAACTGGGAAGGATTTGAGTTCTCTTGTGAGGGTTTCAATTTTTTTTGGAGGGATGAGGCAAGTGTCAGGGTTTTTAATCAGGCCCCTTCAAATCTGTCCCCAGTCAGCTCTAAACTTTATACACTGGCCAGTTCTGTTTCAGGTCACACTGCCCAGCTTTGAGAAGGGCTGTGTTCCAGCAGGTGCTCAGTCTGTGCTGGACCAACCCTGTAATAAAAGATGGGCATCATCATCCTTACATTTATTTTGAAGCTTCAGCAGAGCTCTGGTTTGAAAAGCATGGCTGGGGCTTTGGATCGAGCTACTTCAATAACCTGAACTAACAGGTTAAACTTGTGTTTATTATACATAAGGTGAGTTTTACCTTTGCCTAATAACTATGAAATGGTTGTGAGTGGCTACAATTGTGTGTTAGTTGCACAGGATGGTTCAGGATAAGAGGATCATCAGCTCTTGTTCAAATATAAATTTTAGACAGTACTGCCATTTAGTGCCAGGGTGCGATTTTTGTGGTAGTTCTAAGTCTAAACATGAAAAAAAAAATCACAGAAAATTTGCAAAATAATGTTGGTGAAACAAGAAAGATTTGCAACGTGGGCAGTTTGCTTTAGCATGGGAATCTCAGTAAGCCCTCTTGATTTTATGCTCAGAAATGAGGCTGTTTGCCTACCTGCCTTGGAAAGACTCCATCTAAAGTTTGAACCTGTGTAACAAAAGAGCAAAGAACCTGATGCTAGAGAAGATATGTCAAGTAACCTCCTACATGTCCTTTTAACACTAACAAACTGCCTCCAGTGAAGGTTATCCTCATGAGCTATGCTGTTTTCATTGAAGAAAGGGTTTACCCCATGTTTATTTTGGTCAGGATACATCCCAACTAATTGAAATGAGCATCATCTATGTTGCCCATTTAAACAAGAATGTCAATGTCACATAGGCTTTTCTGTATTTTCATTTCTGAGTGATTAAAACCTCACCCAGAGCTCTCTCAACATCCCAAGCACGTGGTGGTTTAAAAAACAAGACTCATTTAGGCTTTTCTGTCTAAAGCATTGATAGCTCTGTTTGATGCGTGTGAATTTGAACTGGATCTGCAGCTTCAAAGGGGATCCTCCTCAGATGTTTTTCTTTCACTTAAAGCCTTGTCTTTTTATCTGACATAAGTGCTGTTGGGCTGTGCCGCTTTGGGTGGAGAAGAAATCAGTCAAAAGGTACAGAAGATGCTTTGGTCCGCCTGAGTTTGCCTCACAAGCAGGACTGAATTCAAAGCAAAGGCTTGGGCTTGGGTTTGGTTTTTTTCCCTCTCCCTTTGCTGTGTGTGGATTTTAGGTTCTCATCACTGCCCTCCGCTGGGAACTGGGGAAAGTGCTTTCCTGGAACGCTTGTATGGAAAACATTTCGGTGAATAGAGGGAGAGCTATGTGGGCATCCGCCCATTTGGGAGGCTACAGCCGATTTGGGAGACCTTTAACACAAGCTGTGCTGGGGAATGAAAAGCAGAGAACAAACTGAACTGGGAGACCAGGATCTTGTTTGATGGTAACTCAGTGCAGGAGATTGTAGGCATACAACATTGATTTTGTGTCTGAGGGCTCAGCAGAGTGCCAGCAAAGGACACCTTTAGTTCTATTCTGCTGCTCACCACCAAAACTCCTGCATGATCATAGCATGAAGCTCTTTCCATCTGGCTCTAAGCAAATCACCTTACCTTTAAAGACATGTTTCCAGCCTCAGGACAAAAGCTAAAGGTAGGATTTTATAGACAGGGTAAGTCCAGTTTCATCTGCCAGATAGTGAATAAAACTAAGGCCAGAAACAGGGTATAGTTTCTTTTTTTACTAATCAGTGGAGCAACACCATTAGGGATATTGTGGATTCTCTGCTAATTCAAAACTTTTTCGTATAACTAGGTAAATTCAGGCTAAGCCAGAGCAAAACAATTCGATGAATGCAACACTTAGCAAAATTCCGTAAGTTATTTTAAGTCATGGAAATAAGGGACTGTAGTGGCCTCCCTCATGTCTTCAAAATTAATGAGGTACTTTTTAAAATAGTAAGATGCTGTTTGAAGTGTTCTGCTTTGTGAACCAATACAATTTGGTGCTTTTTCCTGTGGCATGAAGAAGAAATCAGCAAAAAGGGATGTGATTATAAATTTGGAAAAGGGAGAGTTGTTTACTTTAATTTTCAAGCCATTATTTATACATATTTCACAGAATCATGGAATTGTTAGTTTTTGAAGGGACCTCTGGAGATCATCCAGTCCAAGGCATGGTCACCTGGATCAAGTAACACAGGAACACGTTTGGGTGGGTTTGGAATGTCTCCAGAGAGGGAGAATCCACAACCTCCCTGGGCAGCTGTTCCAGTGCTCTGCCATCCTCAGTGTGAAGAAATTTTTCCTTGTGCTGAGGTCAAACTTCTTGTGTTTTAGTTTATGGCCATTGCTCCTCATCCTGTTGCTTGGAACCACCAAAAAGAGTCTGGCACCATCTTCTGGCCCCTGCCTTTGAAATATTTATGTGCATTGACCAGATCCCCTGCCAGAGGTCTCTTCTCCAGACTAACCAGGCCCAGCTCCCACAAGAGATGCTCCAGACCCCTCCTCACTTTGTGCCTCCGCTGGACCCTCTCCAATAACTCCCTGTCTTTCTTGTATGTATATATTTCTTTCTTGTACTGTATATATTTATGATACACTTTATATTGATTCTCCTATACAGTAGCTCCAAGGGACAGCTCCTACACTGACACAAAAGTAAAGTTGAGTTTTATGAGGTTCCGGCTTTGACATCACGCCCTCATTTGTGTAAAACGGGAATGCTGACACTGTTCTGAAGCAGGCTTACACGCTGCCAGCCCTGGCCGAGGCCTGTGCACGGAGAGGCGGCTGTGCAGACGCTGTGGGGCACAGATGAAATAGAAACTAAAGCTTTGCTTAGGCCCCTCGCCGTCGCTATGGCGACGGGCGGGTGCGGCCGTGGCCGGCAGGGGGCGCTGCGGTCGGCGGCCGCCA
>VZRH01001411.1:0-42210 GCA_013397555.1 Urocynchramus pylzowi
ATAAATATTATATAATATTTATATATTAAATAATATTCAATTAATATATTTATAAACTGAAAGGCAACAGATTTTGAAGCAATAGTAAATGATTAAAATATTTTTTAAGTCTTTCCTGGAGCATGAAAGATCTTCTTTGAAGCCTTTTACATCTCTTGAGTAAATATGTGCAGCTATAATCAGACAGTTTTGCTAAACATGTATTATATAACCAAAAACCTGGAAAAACTCCAATGCCATTTCTCTCTATTGTGTAAATATGTAATTAGGCAAGGTTTTTTCCAGTACTTTTGCTGATTATATTTTCCTCAGTCATGCAAGAGTGGGATTTTTCTGCACTCAGCCATACCACNTTATATAACCAAAAACCTGGAAAAACTCCAATGCCATTTCTCTCTATTGTGTAAATATGTAATTAGGCAAGGTTTTTTCCTTGCTGTACTTTTGCTGATTATATTTTCCTCAGTCATGCAAGAGTGGGATTTTTCTGCACTCAGCCATACCACAATCCAAGCACTACAAGCCCTGACGTGGCATACTACCTTTCCACTCCCATTTACTAATTCTTTGTAAGTCTCCTTCCTTTAAATGGGGCAAACCCCATATGAGATCTGACATAAAATATCAATCTAAGAGATGATTAAGTACTCAACAGCTGAGAATAGGGATGAAAGCTAATGTTTTTCCATCACCAGTGGCCAGTGAGAGTGGAATAGGTCACAGGATCAGAGGATTCAGGTCATGAGTGTGCTTCTGGTACTCAGCTGTGTGGTACCTCTCTGCACAGTCTGTCTTCTGAGAGAGTGCCAGACACAATAAGTGCTGTGTCCATGGAAAACACTGAAGTTGTAGCTCCTGCCCCTTGCAGCACTTATTTGTGGACAAAAGTCCTATCCTGAACTCTACCAGCCCTGATGGCTAGAGAGGAATGCTGAGCTGGACAGGCTAGATGAGTAAAACTGGCCCTGACTACCTACTTCTGATCTAGTTAGGTAGATGTAGGTGAAGGTTAATTTATGCCTTCCAAGGGAACTTGGTTCAATTGTGAACCTCCCAAGGTTAGGTTGGACTTGAAGATCCTAGAGGTCTTTTTGAACCTTAATGATTCTATGATTCTTTTTCTTGCATCGACTGGAAAAATATAAACATTTTTGTGCAAGCTTTGTGACACTCCTGATAGCATGTCTAAGGGTAGGAAAAACTGACAAAGATGATTGACAGGAGCATATCAGCACAGGACATATCAGTTTGGTTTAATTCTGGCACAAATCTCTTGTGATTTTTCCAAGAGCTTTCTAATAGTGTATTTTCATGTTTAGAAATAATTTCAAAGACAATTGAGTAATTTTGAGGATTCATGGGGCTTGGACAGCATTTTTATTATTTCTGGCTTTGATTGTATTTCCCCAAAAATATCTATGACTTTGAAAGACCCTTAACATTCATAAGGCAGATAGAGCTTTTTAAAAACATAATTAACATTTTAGTGAACTTCTGAAATAATTCAGGCATGTATGAGCCACTAATGACTCAGTGGAAGGGAATTTCTCACCACTCACCAGTGAAACAGAGCTGTGTGGTACTCCCACACTGAATTTCAAATTCCTGTTCTTAGACTGATTATCATTCTTATTTCAGTTACCCCATAAATAAACTATAATGCTACTTTTTGTGATGAATATAATACTAATATCATTCCACTTACTGAAGATCAAGAAGTTAGAAAACATTATATACATGCTCTGAAAAATCAGAGCTGATGCTTCAGAGAACTGCAGAAAAGTAAGACTTATCTTAGCAATAAAATTGGTCTTTAAAAACAAAATTATTCAATTTGCAGAGATTTGAGGTAATTCAGAGATACAGCAGCAATTTTTCTTTAAAACAAAACCATCTGCCTCTAATCTATTGCAATTTTTTGAGCATATGAAAATAATGACAGTCTGTGGGAAAAAGGTCAATATAAATTGTGAATATTTTTTAAAAAGCCAATAATAAAGTTCATTAAAAAACTCTGTGAAGTGATCCCATGGTGAGAAATGTACCCTCAATGCCTTTGAAACAGCTCAGCTGTGGAAAAAATATGAGCACAGTCCATTTTTTTAAATTGTGGAAAGTTAACATCAGTTATTACAAGGTGCTCCATGGGATCAATTGTTTAATTATCAATTTTACTAATGGAAAAACACTATAAATCTATTACATTAAGTATTACAAGTGTGAAGTAAAACAGTAGTGGGGCTGAAAATAAAAATTCTCAAAGTTTCTTAGAACACAAAATTATTTCAACTAATCAGTGCAACTGACAACTGAAACTCATCAGGTCTTAAAAACGAAGAGAACAGAATTTTCCAGCTTTGATTCACTCTTGATGTCTGCCCATTGTCACATACATTGACAGTCTCATTTCTCTTATTTGTCCCAGAGCAGCTTTTAGTAATCCACAGTTTGGGGATTTCAAGAACAATCTATACTTCTTTATTTTGAGAAATGGGTTTTCAGAAAGCTGTGATTAGATAAGGTTGGATTTTTATTCTCCTACTTCCCATTCTGGCTCAGCTTTTTGGGTGAACCTGTAGGTATACATGTGCGACAGGACAGGGAAGCAAAGCCAGGGCAGAAACATCACAAACTGGGACTTCCCAGCTGCACCCAACTGCACAGTATTGGCTGGGTATCTAAGTGTTTGCAGAGGAATCATACTAAAAATAATAAAATCCAAACAAGTTAAAAGAGAAGGGAAAATACAAAGTTATTTGCTCATCTTTCTATGGTGCATGTTTTTGAAGCCCGGGGAAACAGGGTGTTTCAAGTATTGTGGACTGAATCCCTAGGAGAATCCTTGTCTACCACATCTACTATCTTCATTTTTTTTCATAATAAATATAACCCTCCTGTTAGAGAAAGTGAGGAACTGTTTGACTAAAGAACTTAAGTTCTCTGTTTGACGTGAGAACTTAAGGCTGTTTTTAAAATTGAACTGAACAATTCACCTTAAAATAACAGGATGGCATTTCCCCAGAGAGAGGAAAATCAAAGCCTGATCTGTCATAACTAATAAAATTTGAACTTTATCAGTCAAACAGTGAGCAAAGACCTCAGGGGAAGGGAATTAATGGGATTTATTAACATGTTGCTGTTGCCTGAACATGTGCAGCAAGTTCACTATACAGCTGTTCAATTAAAACGTGCCACAGCATTTTTGGAAAGTGATGGTTTTTGTTCTATTTTCTCACCCGTAAAAACTTCAAAAGAAAAAGAAATCATAAATTACACTGAAAATAAGCCTGCTCATTAAGAAAGGCTGAAATGATGTGCATAAAATGAGCACTCACCTCATCTTTATTCATATTTGGAGTGAAAACATATGTGTGATTTAAGGAAATACAGAAAACTGCAGCTGATTAAATGATTGTGGTTTTTTTTTTCCATCATAATTATTGTTTCACAGTATTCAAAGGTCATGCCATACCATAGCTATTTTTGCTAATACAAAACATGTGAATATGCTGGGGTTTTTTTGTTTGTTTTTTTTTTTTTTTTTTCCCAAAAGCAGCAACAGCAAAAAACAACTTATAATAAAAATTGTTACATAAAGGTACTTCTGCATCTTAATTATTCTGTTGTCAAAAGAAAACAGAATTTAGAGGACAAGACAAGAGGAAATGACCTCAAGTTGCATCTGGGTAGCTTTGGATTAGATATTAGGAAAAAAAATTTCAGGTAACCCTTTAATGTAAAAGGTTGTTAAGCATTAGCACAGGTTGCCCAGGGAAATGGTGGAGTCACCATCCTGGAAGTGCTCAAAAAAATCTTGTGGGTGTGGTACTTGAGGGCATGGTTTAATGGTGAACACGGTGGTGCTGCAGGGTTGATGGTTGGACTTGATGATCTTAAAGGTCTTTTCCAACCTTAACGATTCTATGACTGTCTAAAATGCTTCAAAATGCAGCAAAATACACCAGAACTGCCTGATTTACATGAATTCATGTAAAAAATTATCTCCTGACCCTTTGGTCTCCCTCCTTGCTGTTAAAGGGGTTCTGCAAACACCGAGTATGAGGCCAATCCTACATGCAGGTACCGATCCTTATGCCTGCAAACTGCCTGGAGAATTTTAGTGAATTTTAGACTGTTCATGCAGGTAAAGCTGAGGGCTTTTTTAGAAATGCTGTAAATAAAAGGCTAAAAATGTTCATTTACTTAGTTCTCTTAGGAGAAAATTATGTTATTCACAGCTTCTAATTGGCTTAAAGTTGTAGCAACTTATAGAATATCAAATAAATAAATTCTCACTGTGTTCTGTCATGTAGCATGGATCAGAAAAGATATGTTTTGTTTCCTGTAGGTCGCAGGAGGGAGGTGTTGGTGCTTTGCTCTCCCTGCTATGTCTCTGTGGCCCCACTACAGCTTTTGACAGCACCTGCTCCTGATTGAGGGGCCTGGGTGAGCTTCATCTTGCTGCCAGATGCACTGGCAACACATCTGGAAAGCAGATGCTGTAAGTTTTAAAGAGGGTAGCAGATGGTGGTGTGCACTTTTGCCCAAACAGAAGGCATTATAACATCAGGAATATGTGAAATAGGCAGGTACTTCACCTCTTCCAGCTCTGAAATAGCCCTGACTTCACCCACAAAATACAGCTCTCCTTTTGACATTTGTGGTTTCCAAAAGGTCACTGCAATAATTGAAGTTGCTGCCATTCACTTTTTAGGATTAAATTTCATGTCCTGTGTCCCCCCCTTGCCCAGGATGCCCAACCCCACAGCCAGGCCTGGCTGTCCATGCAGGGTCCAGCCCCAACCCTGATGTTTCCTGCAGCCTCCCCAGGCTGGCAGGACCTGCTTAGTAGGCTCCTGGCACCATAATGTTCCATCAGACCACCGAAATCAAGGCACTAGAAGGAAATACAAGCCTAAGGAGATGAAATTCCCAGAAACTGGCACACAACAGTGGAACTCACAGGAGGTAAAAAAATAGTCCTGTCTTCTGCCATTACCAACACTTCATACAAGCCACACTTTTTAAACTGAATTTTCCTTCAATGCTAAAATAAATACTGCACACATCACATCATCCCTCTACACTGCCATTCACCCACATGAACCTTATTAAGGGCAAATATGTTACCCCAAGCAAGAGTTAACTGAATAAAGCAAAATTAATTGAAATGCTACTTGAATAAACTGAGAAAAGAGGTTAAGAGAGGTACTGATTCTATTTCTGTTGTGAAGTGGTGGGATGCTGCCCATGTTTGTATAGTTAGGTCCTTTGTACAGATACTGGGGTTTTACTGACCTCAAAGAAAATGCTGCTGGTCAGAGCTGTAGAAAATAAGTGAATTATAATAATATAAAAATACCCTGAAAAAAGGAAAGCTGTCTCCAAAAGCCCAAGTTTCAAAATAACGATGTAAAATTATATCTGTAATTAAATGTAGACAATGTGGTCTCAGAAAGAAAGTAAAAAAAAAAATTATACTCCTTATAAAGATAATTTGAAAATTCATGAGAGAATTGAATTTTCAACCCATTGCCTATAACAAAGGCAAATATAAGCACAGTGTATTTTTAATTGGAGCAGGGCATTCAGGATGGAAACAGAGTAGATCCTTACTGGAACAAGAAAGAAATTACAGCTTAAATAAAACACAGATGGGGAGCTATGTATTAAGAGTCTTAATAGTACATGTCTTACCATGATATTAACTGACTATTAAGATTGGTTTAAAACCATATCTGTATTTAGTTCCAATATTTATTTCAACTTTATTTAATTATTTCAAATTGTCTGACTAATCAATTTGTGCAAAACAGATATTAGGAAATATATGAAAAAGAGGAAAGTCTTCCATATAAATATTTTTTTAAGACATCACAGTAATTTTGTGACCTTTTTCCCATATTTTGTGTTTCACATGGGTTTCTCCTATCTATTTTCTTAATAGATTTTTGCACTGAACCAACATAACCTAGATTTGAATAAGAGCACATATTTGAGCCATAGCATTCTCCTGCTTGTTCCTTTTTTTTTATTTTGAGCTGAGATATTGGATGTTTTGTTTCAGAAATTTATCCTCAGCACAAGACAGCTTTTATTTCCCATCTTCTCTGTCTCTTCCGTGTAGGATCACAGTAATACATTCAGATTTGTTTGTAATTCTTAATGACAGTTTAATTAAAAAATTCATGCAAGTAGCAATTGAGTGTTTGCGCAGCATAACACAGCTACTTCTATAATCCTTCAGGACTCCATTACAGCCAAATTGCCAGCTGGGTTTTACTGGGGGAGTTCCTTAATGCTCTTACAGAGGATAAAATATTAAATTTTCAGGGCTATTCTGTTATGTCAGAAACTTTGACATTGGAAGGCATAACGTGCAAAACATTTTCTAACTCTACTTTTTGCATTGATTTTGATACTAATTTAAAAAAAAAAAAAATCTGAGAGATGGGCTAAGAGTTGAAAATTGAGATGCAGGCCAAACAACACCACTCCTCTGCAGCAATGGGGGCTGTAGGGCTGAAGGGGTTGCAGGGCTGTGAGAAGGCAGAGAGATGGGAGATGCTGAGAGCAGAGGGTCCTGTGAGCTCACACTGTCAGTGAGACTGCTGAGCCAAGTGGACATTATTCACTAATAATAAATATCCTTCAAAAGAAAGGTGTTTTTTGGACCAAGTTTATAATGGGGGAAGGTTTGTGTGTGTGTGTATGTTGTATTATTCTGAGACCTTCTGTAGTTCAAAGGGCAATAGCTGCATAAGGACTTTATGACAGCCACTTATTAAAATGTCACCATAAAATTTCTTATATCTATTTGACAGTCATGACATTTGTATTGCACTATAATTCTGCACTCACTTTTGGGAATTTCATTCACTTTGGTGAATTTTATTCACAGAACCTAGAAAGAAAAAGCCATGTGCTCCCAGCTGTTTTGATTATAACATGTGTAGACAGATTAAAAACACCTTTTTCATGTGAAGTTCCCTACACATTGTATGTAAGCTGCATACAAAAAAAACACAGTTTCCATACACAGAAAACTGTGTTTTGAGTGAAAACAAAATCAGAGCTTTCCCTGGAGTCCTGACAGCCAGGAAATGGTAGTCCTGTGATCTGCTGCCTCCCAAGCTCCCTTTTGGTGGAGCACTGTCTGGAGTGAGAGGTCTTCATACCTCCTGAACCTCCAGAGCTCTCTTGCAGCTCTTGATGTCATGAATCCTTCTTTCCATCTTGATCCTCTCTACCTTCTTAAAGTAAAATTTTAAATGGTAATAACCCTTGAAAAGCTTCACCCTTACAGTGCAAATATATTCACATGCTCTTAAGCTTGTTTGTAATGCAGAGCAAAAATACCAGCAGTTAAAATCTGTTATCTGAAAGGTGAAAAAAAAGTTTTACAGTGATGTTTGCTCTGTAGGAAGAATTCAAGAGGGTGCTTTTTTTTCTACCACCTTTTAAATAAACTTCTTAGTGCCTCTTAAAATTCTTTGAGCTATAACTATGAGTAGTATTGCTTAATACATCATACATTAAGGAAAAGGACCTTATGTGAAAACACAGCTCCATTTAGATTGTGCTTTCATGCATCAGAAAAATCATTTTAAAAGCTTCTTGAGCCTCTTCTGAGAATTGACTTGATTCCCAAATCACTTTTCTCAGAAGTGCAATCAAAATCTCTAAAGAACAAGATACATTCTAATTGGCATACTTAAAAAGCTTAATTGTGACTAGGAGACAGCAGTTTATTTTAAGAATATGGTTTCAAAGAAAGAGTTTATTTTCTTCAAGAACCATTACAATGGTTAGTTATGTCTTTGAAAACTCCATCAAAACTTTAGTGGTTCAACTTCAAACTTGGGTTTTTGGAAATTAAAATATTCTGTTGTCCCAGAAGATGTAAATTACTAATGTTTAACTCAGGTGTAAAAATCTTTTTTCTTTGTGTATTCTTGAATGTTTCATAGCCATATTCTTGAAGGTTTCAGGACAGAACTCATGTTCTTGTTTTTCATTAATAAAAAGCCTTGAGAACAGGACAGAAAAGCTCAGCCTTCTGGTTATCCTAATATCTCCATACGCAGTCAGAAATGCACATTTGTGTCTGTGACTGGAGCCATGCACAGAGACTCATAGTGTTGTTTCTGGCACTGTTTTTCTGTAAAGTCAGATCTTCCTTTTGCCATAGGAAGCCTCCATCTCAGATACCTTCAGTTATATAAAGATCAGGGGTCTTGTCTAGGAGAGCCAAGAGAAGCAGCCATCCTCCACCAGGAGGTGGGTGTCAGGGCACTTCCCAGGGCCAAGCCATCCTTGTTCTCTGTCATGGGTAGGAGTGGGAAGAGAAACCCACAGGTTTCTGCTTATGATGCAAGACCCAGATTGGTGTCATCCAATTCCCCCAGGCTGCAGGTGCTTCATAACTGTACCTGTCCTGCTATATCATGAGGGGCTGTCATGGTTAAAGATCTATTGGAAGTTATGCCCTAATATTTACAAACAAAAATTAAAACTAGAGGTGTATTATTCTCAGGTAAAGACTTTTAATTTGCAAATCCCTTGAAACATTCCTTGTGCATACCTGCCTATGGATGTTCAGTCTACTGTCAATGGGTGGGTTTATTTGCTCTTATTATCTTTACAGACCCCTTAGAAGTAGCCTAGAGAATTGCTCAAGGACCCATAGATGGGTTAAAAAAGCCCTCTTTTTAAACAAAACCAAAAATTCAGTGACCTCTGTTTCCTCAGTTTCTGTGATTCATTTATGCTGGATTTTGTTTTTGATGCTAGTAATTTTCCACAGCATAAATGAAGGGAAGACTTGTGTGGAATACAAGCACAACCAAGACAAATATATGTGGCAGGTTCTAAGATAAAATGGGCTAGGTTAACACATAAAAAGAAGATTTTAAATATTTTTTGTCACACAGGAAGGTGGGAAGAAAGAGATTTTGTGAATTATGAACCTCTGAGCAGACAACAGCTCACTGGAATAGCTGAGAATTTTGAGATGTGGAAGAAGACAAAAAGTGACAAATATCATAGAGTGAAAGAGATATAGTAAGGTTTGTGAGATTAAATTATATTTACTATGTCAAATAAACATCATAAATCATAATGTGGGAAGGGACATGAAGGTTTCCCACCCAGGCAGATCCATTTTTCCTCTTGCATGTTTTTCTAACTTTCCTAAAGTCCTTGAATAGTCATTTCAATGCTCTTATTAGAAGATTTTCCACCTATCCAGTTTAATTTTTCTGTATATCTTTCTTAGTAACAATTTTTTTTCTTTCTTCTCTTACCGAAGACTAAACACCCCTGTTCCAACAATGGCTGGTTTTTGTAGCCTCTATGCTCCTCCAGTACAAAAAATTTCAAGATTCTTTCTCTTATAAAAATGGTATTTCACAAATTCACAGATGCCTTCTAATGCTAATCCTAAGCAGAATTTCACTTTAAGTAAAAACAATATTTTGCTGAAAGACCTGCCATCTCAAAGAAGGAGGAGGAAGAAATTTATAGGAGGAATTGAGAATTTCAATTTATGAAGAACAATTTTAAAGAAGAACATGAAAAGGGCTTAGGCATTTTTCACATTTTTTAAGAAAAATCATGAAACTTATGAAACTTTGGAGGACATAAAAAAAATCCTTTTCAGGATAACCTTCTTTTTCAGTTTGCATATAACTTGAATAACAGGCAAGCACAAATTGGGAGGAGGAAATAAATGTATCAGATTAGAGACCTTTAAAGATCTTTTTCCTGGATCATAAACTTCTTCCTAGAATTTTCAGTTACTACAATATGTTAAAAGTGTTAGTTATTACTTGAGGACTACATGACATTTTTTGCAGGCAATTATTTCTCTTCCTTGTCACTAACACAGGAAACATTTGATGTACTAAACAAGAGGTGCATTCTGACCCATAGGTGTCCTGTTAAGTTGCACAAAAAAAGCTTTATTTATTCAGTTGCTCTGGTAAACAGGTCTATTATAACCTGTAATAATTGAAAAAAATAATCAAGAGAAGAGAGGTGTCACACAAAGATTTGAAAGATACCTTCAGAATGTATAGGATGAAACTATATCAGATGAAACTTGCATATCAGATCAATCTTACACACACATACACAGAGCCTTCCAAGGGTTTGTGAAAATTTTCCCCTATGATCTTTCCCTACCTTTTGTAAGAATGGAAGAAAAAAAAGAATGGAAGATCACCAGAGAGAGAATAAGATATGTCAGGTATAAAGAGCATATCCCAGGGTGACTTACTAGGGAGAAGTGAGGAAGAAACTTTCAGGAAATGTTGGCAAATTATGAACTTCCGTAGCATGAAAAAGAAGGTAGAGGAGCACAGCTTTGAGGGAGCATTCTGTCTTAAAGCTATATTAAATCCTTTCATTCTATAGGCTCTCAATGACACATTCAGTAATTGTCTCTTCAGGTAGTAAACCACACAGCACAATGACTGGGAGAACAGGATCCCAGGGACAGGCAGCTGGGTTTTGGATTCTAGCTCTCAAGGGACACTAAATAATTTTGTTTCACACCTGAAAGACCCCAAGACAGTATCAGAGTTTTCAAACTCCAATGATTTGAAGAATTAGGAATCTAGCAGCTGCTGGACCTTGGAATAAAGAGAATTTTGAAAATATCACGTTAAAATATTTTGTGATGATTGTTCTGAGTTTGCTTATTGGGTTTTTTTGTGTGTTTTTGTGTGTGTGGTTTTTTTTTTGTGGTGGTTTGGTTTGGTTTGGTTTTTTTTTTTTTTTTTTTTTTTNAGAATAAAATTCAACAGAATTCAACATATTAACAGAGCATTTAAATGACTCCAGTAAAGGCTCCAGCAGCCTGCTCTGGTGAAGATGCAGTCAGCCTTTGAGGCAAACTCAGTGCCCTGAAGTGCACTACTGAGCGTGGCCTTCACAGCACCGTGTGGCTCCGGGGGCTGCTTGAGGATGAAGCCTTGAATTTAGTATGTGTGGAAGAAAGAAGGATGTCCTCACTGCCTTCAAGCTGAATCTCAGCTTGTGTTGCCAAACCTTGACAAGAATTAAGGTGCTTCTTGCTGGGGAGGCTGACATTTCAACTCACAACTTCTCCTGGAAGTATCAGGTAGGCAGGAATTCTCTCCACCTAGGGCTGTTAAAAGCAACACCAACTGCACCATGGTGGATTGTGCTTCATCTTGACAGGAAGAGCAGGGCATTGACACAGGGATCTGTGACAGCTCTAGTCCTTTGTAATAGAGAAAGTGAAACCACATTTTAAAAAACGTTTTTAAAAACTTGGGCTCTGCCTGAAAAAAACCATGCTTTTCTTTTACTTGTATATGTGATTCCACATATTAGAATAATATATCTAATTTGGAAAAAATCATCAGTTATAAGATCATTAAAAACAGGGAGAAAAAAGGGTATTTTTTTCAGGCCCTGAGTATTAATGTGAAAAAACAAATTATTAGTATATGAGCAAATGGTAATTATATTTTTCAAGTGGTTGAACAAAGTTAGTGGCACTTTGGTAATAAAGCAGTTAAGTCACTGCTTTATTATGATAGCTGTTACATGATAATTTAATTCTAACTCAGCAAACTCATTTGTTTGCCTTTTTTTTTCCTTAAACCACCCAAAAGTTCTGTAAAGACCCACTGCATAAGTATTTCTGGAAAAAAGACATTCCAGCTCTTTCTTTTACTGTTCAATGTAATCTGCAAGTGTTTGTATCTCCTCCTGAAACATGTGCACTAAAAAAATTTGGACAGTTCTGTGACTTTTCTTGGAGAACCAGCCCTATTTTTCCCTGACATTTTGGAACTGGTGGTTCCTCATCAGATGTGAGATTATTTATCCTGGTAGGAGGATAAATACTGGGTATGACATGGGAGGACATAGATGTACTTCTCATGGCAGGAGATTCTAGCTCCTCTTCTCTCTGGACCCCACTTGCCATCCACTACCCCACCTGTTTCAAACTGTGACATGTAGACCTCTGGGAAGAATTCAATAGAAAGCTGGTCAATAAGTAAACTTTATGTCCCTGGAAAATTAAGGAAAAAAAAATTGTTAGTGTGGAAAAAGGTTTTAATTGAAAAGATGTAATGTTTTGCAGCAGCAGCATACCGACATTTTGATTTTGGTTTTCAATTTTTAAAGGAAATATAAAACATTTATTATTTGGGAAATATGTTTTACATTATTTTTAAACAAAAGTAAAACTGAGCATTTGCTTCAACTTTGAAATAAGCTTAAAGCTTATTAAATGCTTAAGCATTTGCTTCAACTTTGAAATTCAGAAGTTTCTAGCTTTGAAAATTCTATAAAGAACACTAAAACTCAGGTATTACTGCAAATGACAGTTCAGGTGTGGGAGATTGAGAGAGGAGCTGACTGACTTAGGTTAGTCCATTGCTCCAGATTGTATGTGACAGAAATCATGCCTAGTGGTGGTAGCATTTCATCAGATTTAAGAGGCAGAAGCATGTTTTCAAGTCTGGGGATGTCATGGTATTCAATGGCTTATATGGAAAATAAATCCAATGAACTCCTGAGACGTAGCATCCTGAAAATATATTCAAATAAATTATGAATTTAAATGTATTTTCATAAGGCATTTTGTTGAATAGGCAGCAGAAGTGCTGGTTTTTCTGGTGAGGTATAAGAATCGATGTAATAAACATTAATTATTAGTAGGAAAAAGTCTGAAAGTAAGAGTTTCTAAAGCACTTGGCAGTGACCCAGGTCAGCAGGCATTGAAGTTATTGGAAAATTTTTTCACTGTGTTCACTAGTTAGGCCAACACTGAGTGCCTTTAAACATCTCTTGTAGTTTGATCTATTAGAGGCAATGTTTATGCATCACCAGTGCAAACACACAGCACATTTTCAGTGAAAACCTTAATTTAAAGAAAGAGCAATTCAGATTTTCCCATTTCAACATTTTGGGCTGGATAATTACAATAATTTAAACAATTAGCAAGCTGAGCTTGCTCAAAATTAAATAAAAACAACACCCACTTTTGGTTATGAAAGTGTTCTCCTAAGCTTTTTTATTTATTTCTTCACTATTTCACATAATGTTATCAAGTTGTATCAAATCAGAATGCATAACAGAAATACTGAAATTCACTGATTACTATATTTTACTATCTTATAGCTCTTATATATAATATCATAATAATCATATCATATCATATATCATATCATATCATACTACACTATATCAAGTAAAAATGTATTTTATATCAAAAAGATAGTCCCTGACTAAAGCATTTATAGGATGGACATTATAATTAAGGCAGAACTCAGAGTAGAACCAAACAAAATTTCAAATTGACCTCCATGTCCTTGATTCAAAAAAACCCAAAACATAAAAAACAAAACCAGGAAAAGTAATATTTGTAATTTATTAGAACCAAGAGTTGTGAAAAATGCCTACAAAATATAAGCTACACATTCGTAACTTTTTCTTTCCTTACATATTAGTACAGATAGTAAAAGCTTTTGAAGTGTTAATAATTGTTTAACAGAGATTATCTAAGGGCTTTACCACTTCAGCTTTGCTAATAAGTTAATTAGTACTTGAGGTTTTTAAATGTCCATGGTAACAATTCCAGCCAAGTCCTGAAAATAAACTCTATGAAGTAAAGCAGAAAATATACAGAGTAAATTAGCCAGGAGATCAAACAGGAAAATAAAAGTTTCTAAAGCTTTATGGAATGGCCATTTCATGTACAATTTCCACACCAATGGGTTAGTGTACTTACTCACCTGGATAGATCCCTGTATTTTTATTTTAAGGACAAATAAAGAGGTTGCAAGGAGTTTTCTAAGGGAAAAAAAAAAGGAATGACACAATAAACTAAAAGAAAATTGGAAACAGCCTGAGTGCACAATAATGGTCAATAATAGCATTTCAACATTTTACAACACAACTCGCAAAAAAACCTCAAACCAAAACAAAACCAAAAACAAACAAACAAAAAAACCCCAAAAAAACCAAAACCCAAAAAACCCCCAAACAAACAAAAAACAAAACAAAACAAAACAAAACAAACACCAAAGATGTCACAGGGCCAGCAAGGAAAAAGGAAGGTGTAAAGAAGTGAGGCCAAGCTTCTGTTGGAAGGGTACAGATGGTTAATGCTGCTGTCTGAGCCAGGTTGATGCTGCTTGATGTTCAGATGCTGACAGTACCTTTTCTCTCTTCTGGGATTCAGCCTTTGCTGCACTGATCATCTGTAATGGGGTGTGGGAATGAAAATGCTCCTGATCTCTGGTGATGTGAGTGCTACTAACACAACATTTAAAGGCACTGCTCATGAGATAAGGTAATTTTAGAGATGTCTCCTGCAGATACCCAGAAGTACAATGAAGCATTAAATCTTTCCTCACTTCTCAGTGCTTCCCACAGGGGTATAAAAGTTTTTTCATAAAGTGATTAAAAAAATCCCTCTAGGAAGTCTGTCAGGAAGAGAGTGATTTTTTGTTTGTCTGTTTGGTTAGGTTTTTTTGCTGGTTTTTTTTGTTATTTTAGAGTGGAAAAAACATCAAAATGTTTTCTATCATTCAAAAGCAGGGCATGGACCTCCCTGATGACAATTAAATTAAAATACTTATTCTCATTTCCTAGACAGAATGACTTTTCCAGATAGCTGATTTTTCTTTGTCACACCAAGCCAAACCCACATTTCTTTGATTCCCAAACTCAGGCAGCGTGTGAGACCCATTCCTCCAATGGCTTTTCCAAAAATCAGTAGTGTCAGGGGATATAAATGGTGACAATCATGGGTTGTCTGGATTGACACAAAAAGGAGCTTGTTGGGACAGACTGATATTACACCATGCAGACCTGTGCAAAATAACTGAGGGAGCCTTGAGGGAAAATTTCAGTGTCCTTAAATGCTTTTCAAAACACAACTCCTGTGGTCAGAATAAATAGACATATAAAGACTTTCAGCCCCTCTTCCTTGGATCACTCCATTATGAGGCAGTACTCCTTTACATAATGCCCAGAAATTTTACAATATGCTGATGAATAGGAAATTTAAACAAATTCTAAATTAAATAGATTAAATTTGTAGCAGTAAACATGGCATAAAATATCTTTATTTTAATAGCTTTATTAATCCTACTCTGTGAATTTCTGCCAGTGAAATAATATCCAAACACAATAACTCCTTTCTCTTTCTGGCTCTTTGCTGCATCTTCCTCTTTAGAGTCACAGAAAAAAAAAATCTTAAAATGTATCTGGATTTGGTTCAACCAATGTTATTTGCTACTTATTCTTGTTTGCTGGTTCTAATCTGACCCTGGCGTAGATCCATGAGTCCTGGTAATTCAGGGGATCAGAAAAATACCTGGAAAAAAAAAAAAAAAGGTGGATTCAGAGGAAAAGAAAACCAAGTCGGAAATGTCCTGCTGTTGTTTTAGCCATGCTCCAATGGGGAAGACACAAAAATCAGAAGGAGCTCTGTCAGGATCTTCTGTGGTAGAAACAGCAGATTTGATTCTAATTCTCAAACAAGCTGGAAGGAGATGGTTCGGACTTTGTCCTATTGAAAAAAAAAAAAAGAAAAAAAACACCAAGCAGGTTTTGTTCACTCCCTATCTCAGTCGCATCTCTAAAAATTGGAACTGCAAACTACTGGTTTTTGATCACTTCTAATTTCACAACTCACATCTTGGTGAAATACCCAGTTCTTTCTCTTCTTGAACAGGTTTTTTTCCCTGCCCCAATCCCCATCCCTTGCCAGAGACATTAGCTGTTGAAAAGTTTCCTTGAAAAGTTTCGTATTATTATGCAGTGTTTAACATAATAGCAATAGATTTTCCTGCTGTGTATTGCAGTACTGGAAAATATTTAAATATTATCCACGAAGCTGAACCTTTTTATAATCACCCCTTCTGTTCTCTTTAGTAACTCAAAATAATTCCTGAATTGTGCCAGCTAATATCCTCCTGTTTAAGTGTCTGAAAGTTGTGTGCACACCAAGGTTTCTTCCACGCTTTCCTCTTCCATCCCTGTCATTCAATGTTCCAGTCCAATGGTTTTTCCATTTCTGTTTCCAGTGAGCTCATTTTAAATTTCCAAGTCACTTCTCACATTTATATTCTCTAGTCATTTCTTTAATTTCCATTTCTTTTTTTCTTTTCTTTTTTTTTTTTTGCATGTCATCATTTATATTATCATTGTCACTATCTTTCAATTTCCAATCTACATACAAGTTTTTTTTTTTACTCTATGGATCAGGAAGGTGTAAGAGGTGTACTTTGATTTCTGTAACCAATTAGCTACCTTTTTTTTTCCTTCTTCAAAATACAGTATTTTCTTTTATTTTTTCTGATTAAAAAATCAAGAATTCCCAATCATAAAGTTCTTAGAAATGCAAGTCTGTTGACTTATTTTTCTGTATTAAAGTTTTAAACTAAACATCATCCACAGATGAAAGATGAGGTATGCACAGCCCATATTTTCTTAAATGTCAGTTTCCTAACTCAGCTTGAAATCATAAGCATTTTTTGAATGAATTCTTTTGCTATTTATGGTGCATCCTGAATGAATATAGATCTGTAAATCCAATAAATTAGTATTCAGGCTTCATTTCCAGACCAATTGGAAAGGACAACTATAACTTTCCTAGGAGAACAGGTGAAAATGGCAGCTATATTACAGTTGGTTTGCAGTCTGCTTTTCCATGAGATATCCTGAAGGCACAACAAATGTTTCAAACACTAAAGACCCATGGCATTAACTGCTATAAGAGTCAATTTTAACAATTAGTATTTAGCTCATTAAAAAATGTTAAGCAAAGGCAGAAGGCTGAGTCAAGCACAGAAGAGGGAGTGCTGGGAGAACATTTCAAAATGAGAGGATGTCAAGGGAGCAGGACAGATAGGAGCATGATGGATTGCCCACTAGTGATAATAAATCATATGTGCATGTTGCATCTGCAAGAAAAGGCTAATGGTTGTACTTGTTTCAAAACCCAAAGGCCAGAGAAAATCTTGCCTCAGAATCTACTTTATTACTTATATCTATGCCCAAGTTTAGAAATTAAGTATTGGTTTAGAAATCAATTATCAGTTTTCTTCTAGGTCAAGAAAATAGCCCTATGCTAAAAGTAATGATATAACTTGCTGCTTCCAGAAATTCTTGAGTTCAGAAGATTGAGCCTCCTGGAAGAACCGAAGTGCTGCAAATCAGAAAAAAAGTGCTGCATTGTGTTGATAATGCAAGATCACAGCTCTTGAAGTCTTACTTGTTTACGTACAAGGATTTCCCTCCTAAGAAACAGTTAGATGATCAGGTTTAAAAATATGTAGCATGGGAGTTTCAGGAGTTATCTGCTATGAATATATTATCCACTTATTATTATTTATCTTGTTTGTTTGTGAATGGACCATGAAGCATACAAAGATATTTGCTATTCAGAACTGTTCACAAAATAATGACTAAATCACTGAATATAAATCTTATATCTACAAACATTTCACTGCAGACTGTTTGTAATGTGTGGTTGGTCACTTGAAACACAAGTCCTTGTTCAGCTTCTTCAGATGACAGAAATATTTCTGTTGTAATACAAGTAATAAAGAACAAAAATTCTGCCTCAGAGGGTAGTCTGCATGTTTAAAATCAGTGGTTATTTATTGTTCATAGCATTAAGTCCACTAATTCCATGTCATTCATAAGATGATGATGATGATGATGATGATGATGATGATGATGGTGATGATGATGATGATGATGATAATAATAACAATGATAATATGCTTTTTGTGTTTTGCCAAAAAGGTATATAGTCTCAGCACAAAGTGGTGGTAGGTGTTAATTATGATCCTCAGGCCTCTGCTGCTGAGGGGCAGTGTTATTTGTTATTTCTAAGCTACAGTGCTAAAGAAAGGTAGGGTGGATTAATTTCTTCACAGGAGGAATGTTTTGGGCCCATTTTTGTCCTTCTTCTGACACCCTTCTCCTGTGGGCTCCAACCCTATGGGCTCACCACCCCTCATGGCTGGCAGAGGGAGGGGGCCATGCCACAGCAATGTTTTCTTGCTAACTGCATGTCCCTGCTTAACCCTGTAGTCCACAGGATGACAGCTGGGGGAGACCCACAGTCTAAGTTACATTGCTTCTGAAACTGGGATTGGTGCTGGCAAGGGATGCTCTTCCTGCTTGCCAAGGTTGAGAACCTCTAGCTGGTGAAAGAGCTTGGTAGAGTTATACATCACTGAAGGTAGTCATCAGACTAGACATAACACATGGAGAATATGTTTTTAAAGTCATAAAATCAATCCTCAGAATTATGCAGTTTTACTGCAAATATTTATGTAAAGTGTTCAATGTTCATTTTGTGTACTGTTTATGTTCCTCTGTTTCTTATGTCACGCACTGAAATTTCCCCTGAGATAGAAATGTATTTTTTTTTCCAGGATGAATTTGTACAAAAATGAATGGAGGTCTGAGTTGGAGTTTTTTGTTTGTTTCTTTTTTTGGTTTTTTTTTTTTTTTTTTTTTTTTTTTTTTTTTTTTGGTTTTTTTTTTTTTTTTTTTTTTTGGGAGTGGATGGGAGGGCCTGGGGGGGAAGTCTGATCTAAAGTAATGGATTTTGCTTTATAGTTGAGAGTCACCTCATATTCACAGCCCTGTGAGAAGAAGGTTGCTGTCCTACATGAGGCCAGCAGCTGCTGATTCAGCAGGCAGAGGTCCACTGAGGTACCTGCAGGAATGCTGCAGGAATTGCAACCTTTGCTACCCCATGACAGGGAATGCAGAATCAGTACCAGGGCCACTGTGATGGGTGTTTGCATACTTATGGCTGGGGATACTCAGGATATCTAGGAAGGAAGTGTCATCCTTAGAATCAATCCCGTCTCTCTCATTTCCTGAAATAAGAGACAAAAATGAGGAAGTGTACTCCCTGTGTGTAAAATCCTATTTTATTAAATTGCTATATTTCTGTAATTTTACGCCATGCCACGTTGATAATAACTAAATAATGCCATACACATTTTCTATGAAAATGCATCAACCCCTCCTAAGAAGGGAAGAGAGTCAGGAGTTCCCTGAACCCTTTTTTGAGTGTCTGATCTGTGAGGTTGCAATACCTTGTTGCATGCTACTTTACATTTTAGAGCATCAGGCAGATTGCAGCTTATAGTGGTCAACGATACCCTGGTACAGTTTTCTCAAGCTGTTATATACTTACAAACACTTGTAGGACCAAAAAGCAGCTGAAATGGAGAAGCAGTCCCACAGATCAATTCTGTTATGCAGGCAAGAGTCCTGTTTACACAGATGATTTAATAAGCAAAGTGTTTGGTTTTTTTTCTATCAGTACCTATTCAGGTGTTAGTGAAGACATTAAAGTAACTCCTCAACATTTTCTGCTGGCTGAGCCATGAGGCTGACACAGCCTATTTACTACAGAATGCAATTTTATGCCAGAATATTTATATAAAAATATGATTCTAGAACAAAAGTGGATATATAGATGAGCAAGCTCACCCAGCACAGATTTCTCATCTCCATTTTTTCCCTTCTATTCTGTTATTTTTTTTTCCCACATAGGAAGTCATCAGAGTTATATTTTTCCTGATTAACACATTTCTTCATCAACTATAATTGCAACCATTAAATTAGATTGCCTCCTGTTAATCTTCCACTGCTTCAATCCTATTATGCAGAAAAATAATGTAAACTGTCAGAGTGAGAGGATGCAAGTGCCAATCTTGAAACTGGAGAAAAATATTGTTTTAATAAAAAGTCTTTCCATCATAGTGAATTTTAAAGCAATACAGAGATGGCATTTTCTTAAACCACAAGAAATATGCATGAAAAATGGAAATCTTTTCATTAACAGGAAGAAATAAACATCGTATCAAAGCTGATGGCATTCTTGCATGCATCATTTGTATAGCTCATCAGATAGCTTAGAATAAAAGGTACCCTCAGGCAAGGAGTTGAAGAAGCAAATAGTCTTAATTTATATCTCAATATAAAGTTTATAAGCCTAGATAAAAAAGTAGGTACTGAAACATTAAGTCCCAACAGTCTAGCCAGTCTGATTAATATCTCTTTGAAGAGAACTTACATTAAGACAGAGACAGCTGGGTTTAAAACACAAAGTCTGGCACAACTGCCAGGCTTGGCACATAATGGAGGTGGAAGACTTCATTTAGAGCTAACTTATGTTAAAGTACCATATTAATCTTTCAGGGAGTTTCAAGGATCTCATGATCTCAGAAAACTTACTTGCTTTTGCAGTACTGAAACATTCTATACATTCTCCTCTGATTCTTTGAAGACTTTATCAAAGATTGATTAGAGCTGCAGCATGTTGAGAAAAATACTGCATTTTGAAATGTTAAAATAAATTATAAACTGTCCCTAGTTCTCTAGTGTATAGATAAAACCTATGACCCCAGAACTTAATAATTAATCCTCAGTGCCATAGTAGTCCATGGTCAATGAATTATTTTTTGGCATTTGAGACAGTAAGGGTAAAAAACCTTATTACCAGAATAAGTGGAATTACATTAGCTTTGAAATGAAGAATAAGATATTAATATTTATTGAAATCTGTTTGTTTATTACCTAGTTTCTAGGACGGCTTAGAAATATTGTCGTTGGTAGATCTTAAGACTCTACCAGTGTTGTTCAGGTTGTTCATTCAGACAGAAAACATGTGAATGAAATGCCAAAAGAAAAATAAAAAATAAATTAAAATTAGACAGAGTACTTCCATAAATCCCCAGCTCATACATTTTCATTCCAATGTTTCTCCATCAGTTTTTTATAGGATGATTTTTTTTTCCTCCTGTATTCTCAGAAGGTATTCTCAGAATTCTTTCAGACTCCTATTTGTAACTATTATTATTACAACAAGTACTTTCCCTGCAACAGCAAAATTTCTCATGATATTTTTTTCAGGCTTATTTAGGCTATTGCAACCTTTGCAGTCCTCCTTTCCTTGGTGCAGTAACTTGGCCATTCTCCAGCTGTGGCCTGCAGGGATTAGTTGATGTTCTCTGCCAGGACAATTATTTCTATTTTCAAAGGGGTGGAAAGAAGCTTAAATGTGCAGTTTGTTTTTTTGACCTTACTTTTCTGCATATCTGATTTCAGTAGTCACCCTTAGCATATTCTGCTGCTGAGAGCAGTGAGCAACATTAACTCAGTGCTCCTGAGTTTAGGAGGGGTGTACTCAGGAGTGGGGATGTTTCAGAGGAGGAGGCCCCTGGGTCGTGGGTAGGGACACCTGGGATGCCAGGTCTGCAGCTCTGCTGTTGCAGGCTAACCTTGGCCAGCCAAGGATTTGGGTAGCGTTTGGAGGCAGGCTCAGGGCATGCCTGTGGTCTGCAGTGTGGTCACACATCTCTGGCTGGTTGTGTGCAAAACTTCCATGATGTAAAATATAACTGACAGTATTTGGAAAAGAGAGTCATTGTGCTGCCAGTGGAGCAGGAATGACTTTAACAGCTGAGGATGACAAGTAACAGAGAGCTCACTATTGCAGGATGTTTTATATCAGCAGGGAGGCATGCCTTCAAAGGTAAGGGGAACAGAAAACAGGAAAATGGGAAAGGCAACAAGGAAGAATTGTTGGATGACAAGAAAAGAGGAAAGAAAAGAGACATAGACATGCAAATCAGATATAAAAGTGCCCATGGGGAAGAAAGGATGGAAAGAATTTGAAGAAGATTCACAAAGATGCTGAAGGTAACTAAAGTGAGAATAAGTGAAGTGATTCAGAGAACAAGAAACTGTGAAAAATTCAAAGTAGGTTTGAAAAGCCACTGAAAAGAGACAGAAGGAAACTGACTGCCTGTGCTCCTGCAGGGGTGGGTGATAAGGGGGGCCAACACATTTGCCACAGTCAGGACCCAGCATCCCCATGGATCAGACACAACAGCAGAATCCTTGTGTTCTTCCAGGCACTCCTTGGACCTCAATCCTTCCAACCTAAGCTGACATAGTGAAAGGCAAAGGTACTGCTTGAAGTACATGAATGAGTCAGGCCCAGCTGAGTTCCTTCCATTTGTGAATGTGATCTGTCACAAGAAGGAAAGGCCTGCTGGCACCAGTGGGGTGAGACATCACTGAGGTCTGAGGAGATCTCCCATTCCCTCCAGTGCTGCCCTCAGACCACTTGCTTTTTATACTCAGTTTTCAGTTATGTTGTCACTCTGGCAGTGGCAACATCTGTATGACAGGTGGGCTTTTAACTGATGACAAAAGACTTGTCAGAAGTGGATAAGGCATTTTTTTCCAAGGAATTGCCATTCTGTGTCTTTGTCTCTCAGTTTGTCATATCTAGTTCTAAACTACCTACTTCAGATTCTAAGCAAAAGGTGTATTAACTCTATGAAATATTTTCTAAAGTAGTTTATGTGCATGTTTGTACGTGGAGTGTGGAGCCTAATTAAATTAAAATTATATCATAATTTTAATGGTAAAAGTTATTATGTATTTGCAATCTATATACAGAGCAGTTTAATGAGAATTGAAAAGCTGTTAGTGTATCATAGAGTGAACCATTATAGCATTTTGTCTCATTTCCCATCACTGTCTAAAAAATACAATGACAGAATTGCTTGTATGACAGTCTCAAAAATGTTTTGCTAAAAGGAGTTATTTGTTCAGATTTGAATGAGCTAGATGATGAGAGAGCTTTCTTTCTCTCATTCCCAAACCTTTATATTTGATCATCTCTACAAACCACAAAAATTCTTCTGGTGGACAGACAGCTCTTCAACATGTCCTCAGGTACTTTCTGAGATAAAATGATGAAAAGTAGAAGAGCATGTGTGTACTGGGTGATAAGAATGAAAAAAAACTGTGACACTGATTTACAGAATATCCAAGATATACATGAAGTAATTTTTCTTTGCTGCTTTAAAAGAAATGGAGCTTTGCACGAGTCAATTTCAGACTCTTAAATGCGGCTTGTCAGAATGAGATGCAATTGTAATGAGAGTGCCACAAAATTAAACAACTGAGCAGAACAGAATTTTTCCAAAATATTGATAACTGCATACAATTTGATGTTTTGCATTAGCTTTCAAATGCTTTGAACAGCATCTTCATGGTCACAGTATTCATGAGAGAACTGCTGTCTACTGGAGAAATATTTCAGATAACCTTAAGATGGAAACTCAGTTATTTCTATACTTGTTACATCTTTAGTAATGACTTCAATGTTTAAGCCCAGCCTGTTTTGGAGGGAGAACAAAGACCTGGCTCCCAATGGCCTTACTTCTTGTTGGGAAAGACACAGTCGGTCCTGAAGCTATTCAGGTCTACATGATAAAACCTAAAGTGGGGAGTCCCTTTGAACCATTGCTTTACACTGATAAATCAATGTGAATGCATGGAAGAGAATAATTTTGTCAATAAAAGGAGGAAGTTCCCAGCTGAGGCCATGCTAGGGCCTATTTGCTACTGATGGAAGTTGAAGAGCAGAGTGAAATATCTCACCAATGCCTGCCAGTGCCAAACCCCTGCTAGGAATGAGCCTGCACACCCCAGCAGCATATCCTGCCCCCTACTTGCTAAAGCAGTGCCAACAGTTTTCACAATAATGACATTGGTGTTGAGTGGACTGCAGCATGTTTTTCTTTTCCATCATCACCCACAAGGGGAGGACTAATGATGCTGTTGCTTCTGTTGGCAGTATTAGGCTTTGCACTGATCTTGGGACACATACAGAAAGGGCTTCCATGGAGCTTCACCCCTCTCTCTGCTCCTGAAGAAAAACTGCAAAGTGGTCCCTGAAGCTCAGCATCTTCTGCTTTACTATTAAGCATGAAAGTAGAGGAAATAAACCACCCAGTACAGAATATTTTTGTGGTGTAAATGCATGTTTAAAAAACCCAAAAAACCAAACAAATGGAATTATTCCTATTCTTGTTGAGGCTTTAGCCATGGAAAGGGAAAGACTGAAAAGAAGCACTGGCAAATCACTCATTGCAAAATTGGAGCTGCTCAGAAAATTTGTACATGTAGCTATTTTAAAACTACAAACAGAGTGATGACATCTTGGAACGAATGCCTAGAGAGTTAGAAAGCATAGGGTAAATTAATTTCAGATGGATGACAGACATATTTTTTTAGAAAAGCTTAAGTGAGTTAGAAATCTAAATCTTCCTTAAAGACATGACTAAAGGCACTCAGAGAGACAGTTTCTTTCAAAGTGTGACTTGATCGCCTGAATCACAGACACCCTTTGAAAACTGTTTAAATTTAAGACAGTTTTCTTTGTAAAGTAGAAATGTGAGAAATTTAGATAGCTCTACATGAGGAAGTTTTTAAGGAGCTTTACTGAGTATTGTTGAGATGAGACTTCAAGAAAATAGAGTTCTTGGAAACCTCAAGACTTGGCTTAAGTGTCTCAGGCTGCTTACTGACATGTCTACTGTTCATTTTCCCAGATAAGCAGCAGTAGAGATAACAGGAACAGATGAAAATATGAGAGTCATTAACCAAAGTAGATTCTGTTTAGGTTTCACAACTAAGTAATAATGAAATTTGCCCAGAAATGCAAGCAAAACCTACACTTTTATAGCAATTTATCCTAAAATATTCTAAAAGAAAGGGATATTCATAAAAGGGATGTGTATCACTCTTGCTAAAACATGTGGGGGCATCTTGCAACAGTCAGGAGCATTTTTAGGGAAATTTTTCCAGTAAGAAGTGTTGTTCCTATGCTCTTTGGTCTCTGATCTCTGCCCTGGAGAACAAACTGGTTTTAGTTCAGTTAATTTAGTTACTAAAGAATGAGTTATTCTCCAGGCTCCAGAAATATTGATATATTTTCACATTTTACAGGCTAAGAACATTTGTTCACAAATTGTGAACTTTGTTACCCCTCAGTTTGCCAATATCTTATGTCCAAAATCTTTAGATTTTGTGACAACCTTGTGATAGAAATTTGGGATAAGTATTGCTCTGATCCCAGCATCACAGGCACACAGTCTGAACAATGTTAGAATTAGTTATCAGTAATGTACAAATCTTGATATGCTTCACAAAACCAAATTAAAATTAATCTTTCTTTATGAACTTATCTATACAGAGCAGAAATTTGCTTTTCATGTAGTTACACCTAACACACTATGTTAGAATCTCTGTTGGAAGATGAGTATTTGGCATTAATTTGAGAATTTTTTGTGTAAGGGTTAGAACAACACAACACAAGGAACAATCACATTTCCAATGTTATGCAGTTGGTAATTCCAGTAAGTTATGTCTTGTATTCTTGATTCAACACTCCAGGGGGATTTTTTTGCAGTACTTTTTTGAACACCTGTGTGCTTTCCGTGAGTATCAGGGTCCTGATCCAGCTGCTATCGAGACATGAAAAACTATGGTATTGAAATATATTTAAGGAAAATGCTATCAGAATCTTTACAAGTAGTTTCTAAACTTGGGTCTCTATTCAATATTGAAAACTTTTTTCTCACTATTTTGATAGGACTTGAACAGGTTATTTTCAGGAAGCCATGTTCTGCCAGGAAAATTATAAGACTATTTTACATAAACAAACATGAATAATCTGGTCACACCAAACAAAGAATATAGAAAAATAAGCTTCATTGATTTTAATGCAGACATTTTCAATAAAACCAGCCACCCACAGATGTATTTAATCACCTTAGTAAAGAGGATTTGATTTTCTATGGCAACCGAACATCTGTCACATCCAGTAATTTCCAAAATACTTTGAATGTTTTGTTCCAAAACGGATGTCCACAGCGACCTTTGAGTGAATATTTCATGTTCCATCTGGTCCAGGTGTGTGCTCCTGCTACTGCATTTGTAACAGATTTCTACCATCCCGATTTTTTAAAGAAAAATTTGTAAGCAATGGCTTTTACTTTTGAGTGCTCAGGCCCCATCAGCCTCACTGAGCTTAAGATACATTTAGGATAGAGCATATGTGCTCTGCTGGATATGGCTGCTTTCTCAGTCAGAATGTATGTTAATAAAATTAACATTTTACATTTTTTTTAGAAAGATCCATCTGATTTTTTTCTCCTCTGAGCCTGTGAAAGGCAGAATACCCTGGCTTTCTGTAGCATTTTGCATAATGACGTGAGTCTTCTTACTGGACTATGTGGCTTGAATTTGATGATTCTCTCATTCAGACATACCCTGGCTGCAGCTGCTTGCTCCTGAAATAGGTTTCAATAAAGCAGAGTAGCTCCAAATTAATGTGATCTGCAGGTCACATTAATTCAGCCCTGTCATTCACCCCGAGGGACACTTCCATAGGGCAGTTTTCCCGTGGCTGGGAGTGGTGATGTCTTCAAGCCTCAAGGAGGCTGCTGGAGCTATGTCTTCACCTGTGTATGAAGCTGGGTTAACACTAATCATGCCTCCTTACCATCTAAAATGTACATGCCATACCTTTGTTTAAATGCATGTGTAAATGTCTTTATCAGATTTTGTCAGAGAGAGATGATCAGTCCTGGAAATTTTAGATTAATAAATCAAATTTGATTTGATGAGCTAATTTGAATTTTGATGATGAATACGTTGATAGCATCAAATAACAATGGAAAAAGAGCAGAAGGAGCTCCTGAATAGTAAAATCTTAGCAAATGCAGATGTGATACAGAAATGAAAGCTGTTGCATGGCTTTCCTTACTGGCAGGGCTTACCACAGGCTTTAATAACTTTATTTTCCTAAAACTCCTATTTTCATGTGCTGTTGATTAGATGAGGGAAAAAACCTCTACATTTATCTAATTTTAAAGTCAGGTATTTGATTTTAGAAAGCCAGAAGGTATATAAGAGCAAGAAATTATGTTGTCTAACCTTGGTGTAACAGGGTGGTGGTCAACCATTTCCTTTGGTGGCCCTAGGCATCAAAACCTTCTTGAACTGTTAAAGGAGCTCAGATGCAGAACAGACTGAACTACAATTGGCACCTGGAGAAAGTTAGCATGCTTCAAAATCACTTTATTTTATTGATTTCTAATCTTTATGAAACTTTTGCTGTTTGTATTAAAAATTGTTTCATTGGTGTGTTGTCCCACCCTAAGGGGAAGGGAATGTCCAAGATTGGTAGATGTCCGTGGTCAAAAACAAATGACAACAGTCAGAGGATCCTCAAAAACTTAGAATTGTTTTATTAGTGAATTACACCCTTGACATGGGAATTCATATAAGTTAGTTTCTCTTTTTTTAGTATAAACACGCTTGGATGGATTTTGCTTAAGGGGTAGAGTGAAAGAGAAGAGAGAGAGACAGATTAAAGAGAGGTAGGGACAAAGAAAGGAAGAATGAAAGAAATCACCAGTTCTAGCTCCAGTGTTGATCCTGCTGTTGTTTTTAGGGTGCTTGAGGCACTGCCCAGGCTTCCTGAGGGTGCCTTTTCACAGATAAGTTTCCCCCCGCTGGACGCGTTTCATGCTTCCTATGCAAATTTTTAATCATGTGCAGTTCGTTCTTGTTGACCTTTCAGGGAAAGAGTTGGAAGGCTTCAGGGTCTTGGAAATATTGATCCCATGCAACTGAGTCGGCCCTTGGTCAGAAGTCCATGCCCACTTCTCAACCTCATTCATGTGCTTTTGCTGTGCTGTGTTATGCTTATCTCCAGGAGCCAGAACAAGAACATTTGTCCCAGAAAAGTGTTGCTCTACATCTCCATGGCTCCTTTTCCAGCCACATCCTGTTCCTTCTCACAGTGCGTTCTTGCCAACAATCATTGACTCTGGCTATCTGGCTGTCAGACACATACAGTATAGTGCCTTTTCTTCTGGGCTTTTACAATAGGAAAGAGAAATTCTAAATAAAAATTTGTCATTTATTAACACTGAATCCTCGGTCTATTTACATTGCTTCTTTGCAGCATGAATTGCATTAAAAAAGATACATAAATGTTCTTGTATCATAACAAGAATTCACACTAAATTCAAATCAGGAATGACTGATATAAATATTTTGCTTACAAGTCAGTGTTATTTTAAATTTGTATATTCTGATTGGATTCAGTGCTTAGGTCTCATTTTTTAAAAATGGAGAAGAGTCAGTTTTGCTTCCTTTAAATTTTGCTGCAAATTGATAATGTATGTTTCCATGTCAGAATCTAAAAAAGTGCTCTACCAGAAGTGCACATTACTTTGATATTAAATGGACAAATTCTGGTCTTGGATATGCATTTCTACTTTCATGTGTAAGAGGGGAATTTGATCCACAATTTACAACTGAGCAAAGACAAAAAGTAAAATTTCTAGCCTGATATAAAGAGACATGAAGCATTTTTATCTTGGGCCAAATCAAGCATGCTCAATCCAAAATGTAATGCTGCCTTTACAAGACCAGAAAGCCTAGATTTTAGAGACATTTATGTCCTGTTTTTATGACATATATTAGTGCTTCAGTCTGCTGAAAACCCAAGTGTAACTCTCTTCTCTGTTGGGACAGTTTAAAGCTCCTTCATGGATATCAAGTCTTTATGGCTGGATTTGAAGATACCCTATGGTCATTGTTCACAGTTTCTCTTGGATCCAGTTTTTCACATGTGTACAGTCATAGCATCTGTGAATGAATTGCTTGTTCATGACTATGTTAAGTACAGGATTGCAAAGCTGCTGGGTCAGTTATCTTTCCCTACATGACTTTATATTTTT
This sequence comes from Urocynchramus pylzowi, assembly GCA_013397555.1. Lineage (NCBI taxonomy): Eukaryota > Metazoa > Chordata > Aves > Passeriformes > Fringillidae > Urocynchramus > Urocynchramus pylzowi. Next base: position 28,650 of record VZRH01001411.1, read on the forward strand.
TATACTTTACATTTTGTACTATATACATTCATTTTACAGAACTTCATAAAAGGCAGCAAATATTTCCTGGGAGTGAGTGGCATCCAGTGCATTGAATGAGGTATGATTCCTCAGGAAAGAGTATATAGTCATGTACATTGGCAGATTAATAAATCAGGAAGAGGTTGAAGAGGTTGAGTTAAGATTTCAGCCTTAGTGGTGAACAACATGGTCCAGTAACAGAAGTTGTATGGAATGCACACGTTCATCCCAACTCCCCAACCTCTGATGCACATCCACACGTACAGATATCCATAACTCATATCAGTGAAAAACACATTATGAGCACTGCAAGGCTAATTGCTTATTTCTCTTCTCCTGCTAGTGTTTCTGTACTTAAACTTGGTTGCCCTCATAAAAATCAGGCTTGAAATCTCCATCAACTTTGTATCACGTGCTGAAAGTGAACAAGCGAACAGGTATATTGTTCAGTCTTCTAGGCCATTCCCTGTTTTTTGAAGATTCCTCAGTCCTTTCAAATTGGAATGCTCTCTTTTTTTTTTTTTTTTTTTTCCTGCAGTTTTCCCCTCTGTGTTCAAGAGAAAGTTGTTTGACAAGGAGGGAGGACAGTGACAAGGGAGCAGAGGGACAATGCTTTGCTTAGGAAAAGGACAGATATTTCTCAGTCAGAGCTAGTCTCAGAGCTGATGTTCTTCCTTGGTATGTCATTTAAAACAGCAAGCAATTTAATTCTGACATGAAATAGTGCTCACTGATGAAGGTAGCTTTGCCCAAGTGTATCTTAAAAGACCTGACTGTGAGAGGAAGAGAGAGTTTTCTCCTGTACAAATTGTTCCTTCTCATTTCTACAGTAGTGTGGACCAATTCTGAGAAGCACATTCATGGAATAGCTGTGGTTGGTTTGGGTCTGGGATCTCAGGCAGTCATTTCATCCTGCCCTGGACTCACAACAGAGCTATCTTCAGCCTCGGGTCAGGTTGATTGGGCCTTAATTCATTTGAGGGTTTAATACCTCCAGGGATGGAAATTCAACAGCCTCTCTGTGTGTTTTTTCAGCAATCAGTTTCTCTAAGAGCTAAACTAGGCTGGGTTTTTTTTCAGTGTGAATACAGAGGTTGTTATATATTAACTGGGCGGGTTTTTGCCTTATTTTTTTTTTTTCCAAAGGACTTTGTGATTTTCTTAAATTTTGTCTCTGAAGAACAGGCATAGCCATTTTCATGCCAACAAGTATGAGCCACCTGAGGCAGTCATCTAAACAGAGAATTGCAGTGAGCCCATCTCACATAGTTATTGGAAAAAAATAGCATCTCTAGAAAGTATTTTTGCCCACCCAGGCTCTGAAAAGTTGGAAACAAAAGAAAAAAAAATTAAATATGTTATTAAAATAAGTCTAAATAAAGCATTCCAACTTGAGGAACAGCTGTTTTTCTACTGACAAAAAACATTTGTTACATTTGCCTGAATTCACATATTCAATAAACTGCATTTTTCAACAAATTAGAGGTTTAAGGTTTCTGCCCTGCCTGCATTAATTTTATATAATTAGAGATGAGTTTTTTACAAGTCTGAGGAACTGAATTACCTGTCTGGATTTTACATTGTGAAGACGTTTAAAATAAATGTAAGCTCAAATCTAAGAAAAGCAGGTAATTAGTTAGGCAGATTATATTTAAGCTGGCAAACAGCTGGCATGCTAAACAAAAGGTGCTCCATTCCCACTCACTGTGCTGCAGCTTGCCATGAGAAACCGACCCTCAGGCTAAGGGGCACTTTGGCCTCCAAGACCTTGGTGTGAATGAGACAGGGGAGGAGGTGATAGGGGTCACCCCAAAGTCTCCAAAAGATTTAAGTATTTTTCTTTCTTCTTAGTGACCCATTCTGCTCCATCTCAGCTGCATGGGAAGCACAAAACTTTTTGCTACAATGGGAATTTATATGCAAATGAGTTTCAGGGCATTGAGAAGCAGATTCAAATCGCTGAAGTGCCTGGGAGCCAGGCCTTACGATCAGGTCCCCAATGCCTTTTGGTAAGTGAAATTCCTTAGTACTGGGTTGATGTTGCTAATGCTGTGATTCTTTACACCCAAGGAGGAATGGATTAATTTTTCCATAGTTCTCTAACTTACATATCAGAGGTTATGATATGTAAGTTAGAGAACTATGGAAAAATTAATTTTTTATTTATGGACTGTGTTTATTCACTTTATGTACAAACAGCAGCATTGTTCCACTTCCTCTACTTAGTTCTTCAGTGACACAAAAAAAAAAAGCTTCATTAAGTGAATATTCACTTAAAAATGTTTTTCGTGATTGTGTCTAAGTGAATTGCATGTAAGATTGGTTGTATTAAATGTGACAACACTTCTAAGTATTTTAGTATAGAAGCCTATGTTTTAGCCTATGTTTTTCTTATTAAAGAAAATTGAGTGTTAGAAAAATGAAAACATAGACAAGTCCTTTCTAACAGATCAAATGACTGCAGAACTGTGGGTATATCTCTCAACCTATGTAAAATGTCCTTTATCAAAATGATTTGAATAAGTGTTCTTTGACGTTTCACATGCCTGCATACATATAGATTTTTGACCTTCAGAGTGCTCATGGCTCATGTGGTGATTCAACTTCAGTCAGCATAATTTATTAGAAAAGCTTAAAAACATAAAGACTAAAAAGTTTATTACAACTATTCGGCTGAATCTGCTCACCGTGAGCAAGTTTCAGGGGTTATAAAAACAAGGAGGTTATTGCATTACTCTGTTCCAGTGAAAAAACAAATTCAAAGGTAGGAATTATTTAGCTGAGGAAAAATGAAACAGAAAATATCACCAGGCCATGCTATAATACTTTCACACAGCACGTCTTGAAAATTGACTATAACTCTAATGCAAGGCTCTCAGAAGATGGTAATAGAATCAAAAATAGCATTAAGAGGAGTGATAAGGATGATCGCAGACACCAGACAGACTTTGCATGCAGATGGACTAATGAGACTTCTTTGACTGAAAAGAGATGGTATGGCAGATGACTGTGAAATCACATGTGAGGGGAAGAAGGTAAACATAAAATGAAGTTGTATGGTGCTTGAGGTGCCTTAGTGCTTCAGGATGTGTAATATTACAGGTCAATATTTGCAGTTCTACAGCCTTTCACTCGAGTTGCCTGGAGCCACAAAGGCAGTATTCCCTTTTGTTGTTTTTAGGCAGGTACCATTGGTCTCATGCCCCCACACCTGCAGGCTTCAACTATGTTGTGTGGGTTCTCATGGGAAGCAAAAGCCACTGGCATGAGAAACATCCCTCTTCATCTCTCTTCACTCTTGTTTTGCTGATTTTTACTTTATGCTGGGGAAAACCAAGTGAAGTGAACAACAAAGCAGGTTACAACCAATTAAATACTTGATAAACATTACACTGAAATGCATGTGCATGGAGAACCAAAAGCTGATCAGGAGATATTTCTGATGCCTTTGTAGAGTTCTTCAACCAGTGCTAATAGCATGACAAAAAGGAACATCAATAGGGAGTTCAGGCCAATTCCCACAGAAAGTACACAGTATTGGAGAAAAATGTAACAGTACTCGGGGAAGAACAATCAGAAGGACTAGAGATAAAGCAAAGGGAGACTCAAAAAAGTGAAAGTTATTCAAAGTTATAAGGTGAGGAGGCAGATGGTGTATTTAGACTTTAAAGTCCTCAAAGACTACAAAGACTTTAAAGATAGAAGGATGGAAAGGAGTAGATACAGGTGGGCACGACTCAAACAGCTGTGAGTGCCCACACCGTTCTTGGGGTGAGTTAGAGTCATCTTAATGTCTTGTTAAATCCAGGTCTGAAAGAGAGAGAAGATGCTGTAGTGTTGTGGCTGTGATATGCCTCCTGTATCTAACATGGTTCAAGAGGTGACATTCTTCACTTGCATTCTTAGTCATAACGGCACGTAAAAAGGACCATGGCAAATATTTTAATTCCAGATTTTTGAGTATCTTCAGGTTGAATGTGGGTTTTGTGACAATTTACCATAACAGCACAGGAAGAGACCTTTTTTCCTGTGTTCTTCTGGGAACCAGACTACACTTATGACAAGTCTCTAGCCTGTCAAAACCATCCAGATGAGCAAAACTGGGATAGAGCCAGCAGGGAATGTTCACTCAGTTTGTTTTCCTCTTCAGTTCATGTGAAATCTTAGCATGCAGCTAGCACTTTATTGTGTAAGGAAGCAGAAGTAAGTTTAAAACCTGTTCTTCTTCTGATAAACTCACAAATTCGCAAAGGAATTTAGAAGTTAACAATTTCATTTAAAAACTAAAGCAGTTGTTACTGCTAAAATGAGTTGGACATCTATAATGAGAGGCTAAATTGCCTCCCTGGTTTCTTAAAATACATTCAGCATTTAAGTAGTTGAGAGCTGGCACACCTCAGACAGCCTGATCGTTACTAGGCTTATCAGAAGGGCCTCAGTTATATGCCCATATTAGCACAGCATTAGCAGGCTTTCTGTGTTCAGCAGTTTCTTGGAAAAGATAGAGAGTAGGACTTGCTGATGGATGTGAGAGGCTTGAGAGCAAAAGCCCAATTACTTTTGATGAGTTTCTCCCGTTCCCTCTGTGGCTGACTGGATCATTACTGAGCAGAACCATCTGCAATTGTATAAACCAGTTTTTATTGATACAGCAAGAGCCACACATCGCAATGAGATTGGGGCAGATCATGCATGCCAGTCTGCCATGTGCCTTCCTTACATTTGGCCAGTCTCTGGCAGGGGCAGTGCTTGGCAGCATTAGCATCTGCTGTGCCAGCAGTCTGGCAGAGTAAAACCTGTGTGAGAGCCAGGCAGGGGAAATGCTGGAGATCTGGCTGTCACTCTCTGTGAAATTATGGTTTAAATTGTGAGATATCCAGGATAGTCGCCATGAAACAGTCTCATAAGAATCCTGAACTCTAATTGTTTTGAGAAAAGATTAGGAAAATGAGTTGGAAAGCTAGTTGGAAAACTAGGCCATTTACTTAAATGGGCAGTCTAGGGTCATTCAGCTAGCAGGATGTTTCAGCATGGTTAGTGGGATGTCCCCTCTGAACCTCAGAGGATCTCCCTTCATTGTGTATTGGTGTTTCCAGACAGACTCTGGCAGTCTGGGCAGACTCTGTGGACATGGCATAGGTTTTCTTAGATACTGGTGGCTTTGGGTGTTTTCTTACACCAGGCAATATGCTCCGTTTTGAAGGTCCCTTAAAAAACTCTTGAACACATTAAAAACAATAGGACAAGACCTTCAACATGCTTAATTTTTCTAGAAGCTGTTCCATCATAAAGCAGTCTCGTTTTTATTTAAGACTTATACAAATGTTTATACTTATACATTGAGGATATGCTTTAAAGCTTTTTTTCCCCCAGAACTTGTGAAATGTAGATATAGTGGTGGGGAGAGCAGGACTCTGAATGTACAGAGACCAAAAGAGGAGGAAATTAAATGAGAAGGCATGCTTCATGCCTTGGAGGCAACAGGAAAAAGGTTTATGTGGTACTAATGGAAAAGACTTTCTTTATTTTCAGAATACAAGCAGTGTTGAAAGGCAAAATGGAATAGGAGCCAAGGCGTCAAGTTAACAAAGAACTTTCCTGACATGTCTAATAGCAATGCTAAAAGGGAATATGTTAGAAACACATTGTTTAGTAGAAACAATGAACTGCAGCAGAAGGATGTGAGATGAAATTAATGGAAACAGAAGTAATTTCAAAGTCTGCATAGAGAACAAGCATAAATGGTCACCAAGCAGGTGATCTGGAAAACATTGCATTTAAAATCTGGGGCTTCTGCAATAACTAACTCAAACAAATTAATCTTATGTATATAAAAATCAAATAGTGAATGACATGGGAAGTGCACCAGACAATAATGGGAATAAGGGATTCTCAGGAAGTTTAAGAGGCACACAGTTACATTGCTTTGCTGTTGTAGGATGTAGCTAGCTCAAAGGTCATTCTCCAATGTCAATTGCTGTTTTAGTTTCCTTGATTCCATAGCAAAAACACAATACTGATAAAACCAGCCAATATGAAGACAAAGATGAGAAATCAAAGGCTGTTTTACCTTCATAAAAATGGGTTACAGTAAAAACACCGTGTCATTTTGATAAAGTAAGGGAACATCTCAGGGATCAAACCTTTGAATGTATTATTTTGTGCCTGAAATGAGGCACAGCACATGCTCGCCCACTAAGGCAACACTTAAAGTTCAGTCAAGACAAAAAACTAGCAGAATCCCAGAGCACAGCTGCTCAGAAAGCACCAAGGAAATGCATCTTAATTCTCTTCATTTCAGTACCCTTCTAAGCCAATCTTCATTATTACATGCTGGGTACTTTCTAATGTTTACCATTTCAGACAACATAAAGGATGAGATGTCTCAAGTGAAAACAGTTTTCATGTTTGTTTACTTTTTTTGGCTCACTGCAAGAATAAGGTCGTTTTGTCAGGAAACTGAGTGATGAGATTTCCTGTAGATGTCAGGAGATCACATCATAAGCAGTGACAATCATTCTCAGAGAATGGGAGATGCAATAACTCTCATGGCCAAAACAAAACCTGTTGTCACTTCAGGTGAAAAACTTGTCCTGTAACAACCACGGATGTTTAGTAAAGCATCCTCTGCTCTTGAGACCATGGCAGAATTAAATACTATGTCCATTTGTGGCTTAGGCACCCTGAAGTTGTTGTCTACTGTACAACAGCTACAACAGCTGGCATCCTCCACCCCTCTCAGACCCTTTGGCAGCTTCTGCTTTTTCCTTCGGCACACCCATCCACAAACCAGACCCATCTGAACCCTTTGTCTTCCTGACCTGAATGCCCCATGAACTATTTTAAAATACCTAATGACCCCTATAATGAGTTCCTTTGGCAGTGGTTGCTGCCTTGTGGCATCATTGTACAAGGGACAACTGCTCTAAAATCTACTTGCAGTAGAGATCAGGTGGAGAGAGCAAAAAACTGGATGTAGAGACCTCATTTTGTTAGTAGTGATTACTTATATTCAGAAGGGCTCTATTTATCCTCTGGTTTTATTATGTGATTTTTTTTCTCTCATTGTTTCCCAAAGCAAGTATATGAGATTTCTTCCAAGTGTCCGAAAAGGGGCATTTGATTCTCTGTGAAATTCCCACAGACAAAGACTTATGAATGGGCAGACAGGTGGAAAAAGGTGAAAAAATTTAAAGGATTTTAGAAGTACATACACACATTGTTTCCACTCAGAATTTTCTTATTTCTATTTCTCTTGGTGTATTAAAGCTGTTTCAGAAAAATTGATGAAATAAGATTTCTAGATAGGTAAGTATTGTTAAATTGTATTAGAAATATTATTTCTTTTTTGTTTATGTTAAAGATCACCAAATTGAGGTTTTAAGACCTGTCTTAAACTGGTTTATGGTTTTAACTTTTGCACATGGTTATTTTTCTCTGAAAATCAGTTCATGGTAAACCTGAAGAATTGTCTCCTTCTGCCATGGAGATTTGACTTCCTTGAGATTACTGTGCCAAGATACTCTTGAGCAAAACATTTTGGCTAATGTAGTAAATAAATGTAATGTTACTCGATATTATGGCTCAACATCTATCCAAATTAAATAAAAATACTATGTTACATCCTACTAGAGAGAGAATTGATTTGACAAAGCTATATTAAACCAATATATCCCTGCATATGACAAGGAACTACAAAAATAAGGTCAGTATTTTATGTCAGCTAAATAATTTTAGAAGCTCCTGAAATAATGACACTTTTACTTCTAAACCTCACTACTAAAGTTCCCAAACTCCTTGTAATTATGTGTTTGCATCACCTTTTGGCAGTATAAATGCAATTGAGAAGTTATCAGTAGCAAAACCTGGAATCAGAAAATACGTTTCCTGTAGAATTCTATTTTACTTCAGATAACAGAAATCCAATGCTAATATGCCTTGATCAGAAAACAAAACTTTTCTTGATGGTAGGTGACAGTACACCTAGTGACAGTACACAGGTAACAGGTTTGCAACCCTGCATGAAGCTTTATCAACTTCTGGGGTTAGGACTCTACAAAAACATGTTTAACTCTTGTCTTATCAAGTAAATGGCAGTGTTTGCCCAGGTACATGATTTGAAGAATATTTTTCTTGCAGTTTGAGGGCAGATGAAAATGTCAACTCACCTAGAGGACTAGAAGGGGTACTCACTTATCAAACTGTCAAAGTCACCATCAGAGATCCTTTCATTTACTAAATGCATTGTTTTGTGAGGTTGAAGAGTCCACAGTGTGTGCATGAAGAGAGATTGGATATATTGCAGTAAATTATGAAGTCAGTGAATTTATTCACATGATGAGAGACCATTCAAGTTAGAATAAATAAAAACACTTGGCCTGGATTTCTTGGTAATTTTATCCTTAAATGGCTTTNTTTTTTTTGGTTTTTTTATTTTTTTTATTTAAATAGTACTTACCTCAGTTTTAATTTTGGTCCCAGTATGTTGGATTTTATTACATAATCATAATTTTGGAATAAAATGAAGTAAAGAACAGTTTTGAGCTCGAAAACCAGAATACCAGGATTGAAATAAGTACAGCACAAGTTCAATGAATCTCTGAATCTCACTTTTCTGCTTCATTCCTTTATGTAGGATACACCACTAGATTCTAAATAGCTCAAGTTAAGTTACACAAAACTCATCATGAACTGCTACTTCATGCCATTCCTTGCCATTTCTCAGGAATTTCCTAAATAACACATGAAAAACACTACACAATTCACAAAATTAAGTTTGATAAACAGTTTGTTAGGAAAGACTCAGGGAATAGTTTTCTATAGTATTATTAAAGTCAGAAATGTGTTAAGTTGGAGTTGCTTGTTTAAAAAATTTTAAAAAAAGAATAGCACAGAGGCCTTCATAAGGAATAAGATTTAGTAACTGGTTTTGCTAAAAATTAATTTATATTATTTCATACATTTTGTCCTTGTGTCAGCTGTATTTTGTGAATGTGGTAGGTACTCTTTTTTAGAGCTGTTATGGAACTTTTAAAACCTATTTGTTCTCATTTAAAAACAGGTTAGGATCAGATAGTATCTTCTCAAAAGCCCCTGAAATCTGTGCTTTGGCCCAAAAGTTAAGTTGGTTTGTGTAAAGAAATACAGAGTGATGGCTGAAGCCTATTACATACAATGAAGTGCTAAATAATAGAATATTATTAATGAAGTGTTATGGAACCACTGAAGAAAAGTTAGCACTCAGGCTGTAGAGATGCAGTATTTTTAATTATTTGAAAAAATGAATGAAAATTTCTACTGGGTTTGCTTCATTGCAAGAGCATTCATTATTAACATTTACATTTCAACAGGCTACTACATCCTCTTCCTTCCCCATTTCCTTGTCAGACTTTGAGATTAAACACATTAGCATACTCTATCTCTGGAAAGGAAAGGCAGCAGCTGTATTTTGCAATAATTTCTTACTCTCATTGAATTGCTTATTCAAAATACTGCAACTGCTTCGTAAATTTCATGTGTTAGCTGAGCGTTAGTGAGAGACGGGCAAATTCAACCAGAATTTTAGTAGCAGAGTTGCTTTCTAGATTAAAACAAGGTCCTGGGTATGAATACTTCTGGCTGCAAGGGCCCATCTAATTCCTGCAATTCCATGTCAAGGCACAGACCTAGCATAATGATCTCCTTCAGAATGATGTTTCTTAGATACCCAAGCTCTAGCAACTTTTCAGCAGCACCTTAGTCACAAAGGCACTTGAGAAAAGCATACCTGACTTTGCACAACTGCTTGTTCTTCTGTTGCAGCAGCCTCCACTGTGGTTTAGGGCTGTATGTAACCTCTGTCACTCTGGAGAATGGCCAGCCTGTCAATGTGCTGTGTGAGAAGGTGCAGTCAAGGCTGGATGAGATGCTGCTGAGACTGGTCAGGAAGGCAGAATGCTACTCATTGTCCACTAGCGGGAACGTGCGATGGATCATGGGGGTCGTAAGGAAAACTGCACAAAGAAAATTCACACTTCTGCAGGAGTCTTGAAGGAAGAACTGAGGTTGTTGTCAAGGGTAGTAGCACAGGGGCATTGCTTCATGTTGCTTAGGCCTAACTCTACTGAAAAGGACAATTTCTGCCAGCTGAGTTCACTGCAGGTTGTACTGTCACTGGAATGCTTCCTTTGACAGACAGAACCTGTGTTTCTGTTTCCCATGGGGGTTGGGACAATCTGGCAAGCACAAAAAAATGTGCTTCATCTTCTGAAGGTGGACATTTCTAGCTCTGCAACCAGACAATATCTCATACCTGCACTGCACTGTGATAAATTCTTCATTATTCTGTTGGCATACATCAAAAAAAATTCCTCATGCTCTCTCTCTGCTGGTATTGCTAGGGATGAAGAATCTCAGGAAACTGTTCTTCAATGTATTGTTACACATGGAAATATATTAAAAAATCATCAGATATTTGGTATGGTGATTTCTTTGCCTAGATAGTTAGCTTTATTACTTTATTGTTGTGATCAGAAGCTGTTCTCATGATATCCACACTACAAAGACATGGGAAGTTGTGCATTATGTTAATGTGTACATTATATTTTGAGCTCCTGGACTGAAGCTCATTCCTGGTTGGTGCTACTGAGATGGTCTCCCAGAACAGGTTTTCTGGCTTAGCTCAGCCAAATAGAATGCAGCTCTGCCTTCTGAAATTACTCAAATAAAAATGTGTAAGCTGGGAGAATTCTGGGAGATGTGTTCCTTTTCTGAACTGGAGTACCAATGGAGATACACCAATAAGAAATCTTGTGTTCAGGGGGAATCCTGGTCTTATTTTGCAATCAACTAAATTAGAAGAAATCAGCATGACCTATTTTGTATCACCACTTTCTTGGAATATTTCTTCTACATATAAACTTCTAAGTCAAATTATTTTGGGATGTAACTCTTTCTAATCAGTCAAGTAACAGGTGCATAGCTTAAGCAGATAAGAAGAATTTGATTTAATTGGTCCAAAAAATGCATAAGTTTATGACATATAAGGACCCACTTCTGAAACAGTAAAGGTATTTGCCAAGCAGGAATAAAATATTTTTGAAAAAATTGCAGTTTTATGCTGTACCACATACAACAAGAACTAAATATTATCCTGAGCTTAACTCCATTAAGCTAGGCTCATTCTTTTACAATGCTGATGAGTTGAGCTGACTTATACTGAGGGTGAATTTAGACTGATGACTTTGACAAAGTACAATAATATCTAGAGGTATGTCAAAGATGTTTGGCTTTATTTTCAGAACTCAGGTTTAAAAATCTACTTGTCAGTTTCTGATAGAACAATACAGAGCTATTCAGTACTACATCACAAAACAGCATCTTGCCCTATGACTTACAGGGCTACAACTTAGAACAGAATTTTTGTGATATCAAACTCATAGCAGAATGAAGGTGTTATGCCCCAGAATTGTGAAAGATAAAAAATAATAATTTTTTATACATATATTTCTACTTACAGTCCTATTTTCATTCCTGTGAGCAGTTGTTGTAGCTTCTTGATCTTCTGCTTCCAAATTACAGAAACTCCACAATTTGCTTCAGATAGCTTAACTTCTATTCAAATACCCCAATCTGCAGTCCTATTATTTGTTTATTAGTTTCCAAATAAACCTCTCCTAACACCTGTGGACAACATAAAATGTCTTCAGACACACACAGAGCACACATCCCTCCAAGATTTTTTGGAAAAATTTTCCACCATTAAATGCTGAGAGACAAAAAGGGTAAGAAAATATTGATAAAAAACTGTTGGCTTTGATAATTGTGAATATAGAAAAAGCCTTTTGATATCTCCCATAAATAATAATTTTCTTTGAATGCATGTTCTATAATATTAATAATCTATATTATTAAAGGTAGACTCTGCTGACAGTAGTTTATATTAATTTGTAAATGACAATAGGCCCCATTTAAGGAAAATGGAGTCAAATTTCCTATGGGAAAATTTGACACTTTCCTGGATAGAAGAAAAATGGAGAGAAAAATCGTACCAATGATAAGTAGGGTTTTTTTCCCAGTAGTCAAACTCTGAGTGAATTCCTTTTTTTTCTTTGTTGTGCTTTTCTACTACTTCCAGCAAATCTGCTCAGTTGGCATTTGGATCCCTTCAGAAACGAGCTCCTGACAGCTGTGAGGAGATAGAAATGCAACTTAGGTTGTTGTCATTTGTTCCCGCAGTACACGTAGGTATCATCATAAAACAGGACGGCGGTTTGTTTATAAAGAAACAAACTGGTGTTTGCATTTGATAGGCTGTATTACGAAGCTTGAAAGCTGTTTTAATCCATCTAACATTCTTGGAGATGATGTCTAATTAATACAAGACCAACCAACATTTTGTTTCTGGAGACAAACATCGGAAAAAGTTTACAAGGATGTTTCAATGTGTATTATCATTAATACTGGTACTGTGCAGATTGAATCAAAGTCAGTCAAATAACATTAGCTACAGTGATCTGTAATAGCACAGGAAGCAGTAATGTGCAGAGAAACAGCTGCTGTGCTCATCTTCAGGGGAACATTTTAGATTTATGTGAATTATACCAGGTAAGAATCTCTGCCATGATGAATGGGTGTTACAGAGATATGAGAATACTGCCCCTGGACACAAAAGGCAGCATAGCTGTAGAAGCAATTTCCCCCTTACCTCCCACTGCAAGATGACACTTGTTTTTTTTCGATACTTTCTCGATACTTCGAGAATTTCGATATAGGAGAAAACCCAAAAATACATATACTGTACTAATTTCAGATCAGACCAGATCAGTACTTCTGCTAAAAACCAAGCTACTACAATCATTCCTATTTTTTCTGTACCATGTTGTAACCTTTTCAGAATAATACTCAACCACAGGTAGCTCCAAACAAATGGCCAAGGCCTGATCTAGCCATTGGTTATCAGTTTTGTACTGTATGTTTAGTGTGTATCGATCAGTCCCTATGGAAAGGTCCTTGACAGATTCTGTTGACTGACAATCAGATGTGTGGTTCCCCAGCTGAGAAAGGTTTTAGAAAGGGATGCTCATTTACATAGAAAATATGTTAATCCAGCCTTGGCAAAAAAAATTTCCCTTTCACACTCAACCGACAGCACCAGGGCATTCAGCGTGACTCTAAATATCACTTATGCCTTCAGGTGTCCTCTAGAAAGAAATATGAGACAAACTAACCCTAACCTAACTCGAAACCCTAAACCTAAAACTAACCCGAACCCTAACACTAACACTAACCCCAAACCTAACCCTAAAACTAACCCTAACCCTAACCCTAACCCTAACCCTAACCCTAATCCTGAGCCTAATCCTAACCCCAACCCTAACCCTAACCCTAACCCTAACGTAACCCTAACATAAATCTAACCCTAACCCTAACCCTAACCCTAACCCTAACCCTAACCCTAATCCTGAGCCTAATCCTAACCCCAACCCTAACCCTAACCCTAACCCTAACGTAACCCTAACATAAATCTAACCCTAACCCTAACCCTAACCCTAACCCTAAC
>VZRH01001411.1:43344-54593 GCA_013397555.1 Urocynchramus pylzowi
TAACCCTAACCCTAACCCTAACCCTAACCCTAACCCTAACGTAACCCTAACCCTAACCCTAACCCTAACCCTCACCCTAAATCAAGTTATCAGTTTGAATTGTCCTTTACAACTTTGATGAATTCTGATTTTTACATGAAATCATATTAAGTTATAGGAAATATGTACTGTGGTATATTGTTGCACTGTTATTGAGATGGAAATGGAAAGTAACTCACAGAAAACTCTGAAGAGATTTGTGCCACTAAGCATGAGATTCATACCTTATAAGCTGCAGAGACCATACATGTTAATTTGAAGATCCTTTTCCCTCCCACCTAGAAACTACAGATTTTCAGAGAAGGTGCAGAGATGTGCCTGATTTCAGACAATATAGAACCCGATACTAACAATTCTAAAATTATAAAGATGACTAATACAATTTCATTCACTGCTTTTATTTTTTATTTCTAAAGTTAAATTTCTCACTGAAGAGCTATATATTTTCAAACATCTCCTTAAATTAAGAAGATATCCTACCTGGTTTGATCTTGGTTTTTTTCACTTTTTTTTTTTTTTTTTTTATAATGATATCTTTGTGACAATAATTTTAATGAAAGTTGAAAACATGAAAATATAGAAACTACATCTAATATTTCTAAAGGGAAAATATCTCAAATCCAGGAACCTGCATTAATTTGCATTTTGCTGCATATTCCAAATAAATCAATAGAATTATTCATCTTTACTCAATTAACTATATAGGGTATTTTTCCAATGGACAAAACTATATGTTTATTTTATGTGGAAATGTGATAAACAATTAAAATTGGGCAGAAATATTTAATATATCCCTTGATATGTGTTCACCTAAATTTCTTCCTGTGGGCTCTAAAAAAAAGAGCAGCCTTCCATTTGTTTCCCTGAATTGAGCTTGTGGCTCCGACACTCCAAGGTAAAATAGTGTAAGGTCATGGAGTTGTTGTGGGGGACGTGAGAAGGGAGATCATTATGAAATCACCCTGCTAGGAGATTTGAACCAAGCCAAGAAAGGAAATGCTCTCTGTTATTTGGCATATTTTGCAACTGGTGCTCTTCAATGTAAGCTTAAAATAGTTGCCCTTTCCATGTTTTGGTCCAGTTACAGGGATTGAAAAAGTTGCTCTCTTGTAAGGCTCAGAAGACTCACAGTGCAAGCATTTAAATAAAATACTCAGGAAGAAAATAGTGACCTGAAATGTAATAGGAAAAAATGAGTGGATGGGTGTTATTTAAGCATATAGTTTTAGTGCATCTCATGCATAGTTAACTTCAATTCTTCTTTAATGTTTCATGCAAAGGACACAAGGGGTAGTGCTGGGATAATTCTGCAGCCACACATCACCTGCTGACAAGTTTATAACACTAATTTCTGATGTCTGTGACTCTCCAAAAGTCACACTGATGAAATAAAGCTTCCTCTTTCTCTGCAGGCTCTGTCGCAATGTATTGCACTAGGTATATCTGGGCTTGCACATTACAGAATGAAGTCCATTCAGACCTGTGCTTACATAGGCAATCAGTTGCAAAGTTTGGGAGGGGGCTACAAGTTCTTTAAGATCTTAAGGAGGGTGTCAAGAGCCTGGTAGGGTGATCTGAAACAGATTTAAACAAGAGCCAAGAGTAGTTATCTGGGATTTGAGGTATGGAGAGGGGGTGATCTGGGAAATGTCTGCCTGAGAGGTTTTTCAGGATATCCAGGTGGCTTAAAATGTCATATTAAAAAAGAAAAAAAAAAAAGAAAAAAAAAAAAGATGCTGAATAAGTCCCCATTCTGCAGCCTGGCTGGGGAATTGAGCAATCCATCCACTTTCAGGGAGACTCAGGCCACACTTCTCCCTTGGGAAAACTGCATTTAAAGATCATGCAAATAATATAGCCTTTTCCTGGGGGGTGTACGCTACTCCCCAGGGCACTACTGTTGCAGCTGCCAGTCTCAGCTTTGGAGTGGGCTGCATTCAACAAGCCCCTGGGCCAGACTCACCACCATCTCCTCCCAGAAGGAGACAGACCTCTACCAGCTAAGGCATACCAAGAAAACTGCAAAAAACCCAAAGCTTTTGCAAAGAAAGCAAAGCTAAAATGCTTGCAAATAAACAAAGAAAAGGAAATATGGTACTTTCATTGCAGATCTTTGGTCAGATGTCCAGCAAGTTTTAAGTGAGCTGGTCCTATTAACTTCTCCATTGATTTTTACAAACTTTAGATCTGGTCCATTGACTTCTGCTTGGTTGCCATGGCATATAAATATCCTAAAGGGCTGGAATGTAAGAAAGGAGTTACCTTAATTGCTTTTGCTCATACCTTCAAGTACAAATATTACCTCCAGGGTTATATCTAAATCTTTTAAAATAGTAAACTATTCAACACACTTATTGTTCTCTGCATGAAAAACTATTTTAATCTGCTATGAATATGCTGCTCTATAATTCACTATTCTGCAATCTTTAACAGGAAGAGAATGGAAAGAAAATTAACTCATGTCAAGACATGTTTTCTTCTAAGTCTCATACATACACTGAGAGAGAAAACAGATGAGCTGTTCCAGTACCCTGCATATTCTTTTTGCATTGTCTTCCATTTTGCTTCTTTTAACAATTGTGTCCATGAATGTGAAGGACAAATGCATTAAGCTGAGTGAGGCACAATTCTAAAGATGCTTAACATGGAGAATTAGATTTTCTGCTGAACTATGTCCATGGCTTGTTGTCCTCATTCCTCTCCAGAGACCATTTTTACCAAGAGGTTTCAATCTGTATAAGTCAGGACTTTGCTTCACCATTTGCAGGGTCACTATCCTGATACCTGAGCATTTTCAGGGAGAGGAAGCAAAAGGTCCATGTAGAGGATTAGATCTAAATGCACTATTTTGCATGGAGCTCTGACTGAAGAGCTGATTGTGTAGTGAGAGATGTCTCTCCTTCCATGGCCTCATCTCCTTTTTTTAATGTTTGTCTCTTAGGATTCTCAGAAGGCTGGCTTATTTGATAAGAAATATCTGGTAGATGGTGGTACTGAGAAGACACATAGAAAGAAGAGGTGACTGCAGCTGATTGGCATAAGGAATGTTAAAAACCAACCATGTCATACCTTACCGGGATTTGTGAACTTTTGCATAAGCAGTATAAAAAACATCATGGCTTAGGAGGTAGGGAAGTTACCTAAAAATTCAGGGTCCTGGATTCAAACATCTGTTCTGCAAGAGGTTGCTGGCATTATTGCAGGCCTAAATTACTAGTTGTAGACCTAAATCATCTGAAAATTCAACAGGAAATTTTGCTATATTACATTTTAAAAATGAAAAGAGAAATAGTAGTTTCATGTCTCCTGCATAGGGGTATTGTAAGGCTAACTATATCAAAGGCATGGTCCATAATTTTCATCAATGGAAGTGGCAATTGGATCTGTATAAGATTTGGTCCTTAGATTTGGTTCTTATATCTGAGAAAATAGTAGCACTTCCAAGATCCGTAAGTAAAGATATAAATAAGTTAGTACCTTAATTAAGCAGGTAAATGCTAAAGATGTAGTAATTCTGAGAATACCAGAATGCCATTACTTTCTAAAGAGTGATAAAAGCTACAGTCTCTGTCCTTCTTTGGCCCCTCTGTTCTCCACATAATTTCCCTGCTGGCTGCATGACCTAATTTTTCTTTTTCCTCTCACTCAAATCTTCTAGCAAATTTCCATGTGAATCTTTTAGCTCATTTTCCACTGTATTTCATTCTCTTGAGGTTCCTGGTTTTGTAACCCAGAAAAGGAATCCTGCAGTAATTCTGCTGACAGCAACTGTTGATGTCTGCGCATCAACACGAGCCCTGATTTGTTCCTTTGCAAGCAATGGCTGAGACCAAAACCAGTGCCCCCTGCTACTGTGATGTTTCAGATGGGTCTCAGCACATTTCCATTTCCCTCATTTTTCCTCACCCTTCTCTTGTAACATCTACATAAACATTTAAAACAACAACTGTTAAAGCATACAGGGATGGTGTAGAGGGGAAAGAGTTACTGATCTCTGATAATTTACCATGTTTCAGAAATGCTGGCTTGTTTTGTTCTCCAAGAACTCAGTATTTTAGTGAGATCTGTCTGGAAAATGAAGTTCCAGAGAGAGGATATGTTTGAAAGAAATGTGGTGGGAACATTTATGCAAAGCTATCACACAAGAAAAGAATTGAAACTAAGCACGAAAAAGAAGGCAGAGCACTGCAGCACTCCAACAAATGAGGTCGGTCTGGACAGCAGCTAGGTTTCTATAACAGGAATGAAAGCTGACACCATGGCTAGCTCATGGTACATGTAAAAATTTTATTCTAAACATTTGTTTGCATCCATTCTCTTTTTATGAAACTATTCTTTTAAAAAGTAGATTTGTCCATGGTGGCTGTGTGCTAGAAGGGTTTAAAAATGTTGTGGAGAAGCTTTCAAGAACTTTTGGTCCATGCAATCTATGCAGGAATATACAGTCAAGAAAGCACAAAAGATAGGGTAATATTTTTTAAAAGAATAACACAAAGTGAACTCATGCTGGAAGGCCACTGATATACCTTAGAGGGACTGGACAGACAGGTTCTGGGAGGCAGAGTTACCATTCCCTCCACCCACCCTACTGCTTTTCCACAAGATACCTTAGGAGACTCACATCTTTCCCTCCTTTGGAAAGCCAAACTGTTAATCCAGAGCCTCAGAGGTGAGAGAGACATTATCCCTTTTCTGGATTCCTACTAGAACTGGCCTGCATTGTGAGCTATTCTTCAAATACAAATTCACACAGATACTTGAAGGATGTTACCTCTTGAATATTTTCTTAATGTCCTAAAGCAGAAGGAAGGGTCCAGTAGCCCACATAACTTTTTCAGCAAAACAAAAAGACTAGCAGTTAGACCAAGCAATTTTAGAGCTACAAGAGCCTCTTTTTTCTTCCTAAAAGAAATAGTATGAATAGTCAAGAATTTGGGCCAATCTAGACTTTCCATATGTACATATATACTTTTATCTGGTATGCTTTTAATTTCAACCAAAATTTTCAGCTTTCACTTTACAGTGTCTCTGTGAAACATCAAACATATTTGCTTAACTTGGAGGAGGTTGGTAGTTTAAAACTTCTGGAGACACTTTCATCTCACTATGTATTCATATGTGAATAGAGAATTTTAATAATTCATTTTGAGCTTTTTCTGCAAAGGTATTACTGCAGTTCAGAGTCTGTCCTCTTAATTACCTTCTCAGTCTTCACATAATGATATTCGGTTGATGATAATTCTCTTGATCCATGTGAAAGTAATAAGAATTTTTCTACCAGGAAAGTTTTCAGATGTGGACACAGTTCTGGCCCAGGAGAGTCTGCATTTTGCTGATAATATTTTAACTTATGATAGTTCCTGGTACAGAGGTAAAGTGCCAGGGAAAAACGTACTTATTAAAATGCTAACTGAGTGTCTCCTCTGAAGTAATGATAACATCATCAAATTTCAGAACCATTGGGGCAGCTAAAGCTAGAGAATTGATTGACTCTCTTGCAAAGTGGCTCTAATTCAACTAATTAGATGTTGAATGGGTGTTAAAGTTCAGCCAGAGTGATTAATTTCTTTTTCAGCAACTGTACCTCTCTCAGTTAAAGTTTCTGAAAGTTAAAATACACCATATTCACAGATAAAAATACAAAATAGCTTTGTGTTTGAGTACCTATTTGTAAAATACTGCACCTGGCCTTTCACAATGAACACAAAACCTGGTCGTGCTGTTCCATATAGAAGTCCCATGAAATAGGCAAATTTACCAAAACAATTTCCCTAAGGTTTCCAAGACACTAGGTAAGAGCTATATGCCACATGCTGGAAATAAGACTTTAAATTATGTGGTCCTAAGGATCTGCTAGCAAGCTTAACTGCAGCCACAAAAATCTTGGCAGGTGTGCTCCAGTGGATGCCCCCAATTCTGCCTCCCTCAGATTCAAGGCAAGTAATATTTAAGACATGGTCCATCAGAGCACCCCACCAACCACTCTTTCCTGTGGCAGTAGCAGAGGGCAGTACAATGGCAGGTGTCTCTAGCACTTTATTGTGGTTCAGGCCAGGCAGAATCCAGCCCTCAGGCTGCAGTCCCACCAGAATTTATTTGGAGGAAACCCTTTTTAAAGCAGGTACCTCCCATGGTTTCTTGTCACTTTGCTGTACTGGCATTTGCTAGCAGATGTTAGAGGGCTATGGGGAGAAAAAAAAACAAAACAAAAAAAAAAACCCAAACAAGTGCAGGGTACTAATTCAGCTGGAAATTAACTGGTTTTCCCTGGCAAGGTTGCTTCTCAACTAGGTCTGTTCCCCAGTTCAGGTAATTGGGTGTGTGCATGAACTGCTGTGCTGGCACAATGGAAGAAGTAATGTGGGGCTCCCTGGGCTCCTGCAGCTGGCATGGGCAGGCCTGCCAGGGACTGCCACTGCTCCAGGCACCTAATGAGGCAGAACACTGTCAGCCCTCCTTTCCTAATGGTTACTCAATTACACCTGGTACTAGACATAAAATAAACTATGGAAATAGCTTGAGCAAAAAGATAGAACAAGTGAAACAATCAGCAGCACTTAAACTGCAGAAATGTGGTTTAATCAGAGCTTCATACTGTATTTGCAAGCTGTGGCTGCCAGTGGAGTGGAAAAAAATCAGTGTTCTTATTCCTGACAATGGGTAGCACTAAAGGACATGACAGCTTTCAATTAACTCTGGAAGAGCAGGCAAACTATGAACCTGCAACAATGCAGTCTGAGAAATACAGCAGTGTCTGCAGAGACACTGCTGTGTGTACAGCACAATTGTGTACTTACAATTCATTATTAGGCAAAGTGTGAAATAAATTAAATCCTAGGAAGAATTTAACTTTGCTATTCTCCTTTAACAGAAGGAGAATTACTGTCTTGCTGTTATGGGGAGAAACAGTGACAAAGTCTCAAAAAAAAAGGTAAGAGTGCTCCTAAATTCTGAGGGGCGTAATCCCATGAGGACAGCACTTGGAGCTCTGGAATTAAGCCAGTAGCACCTTCCGAGCAAAGGGATGGACACTGAAGAAAGGCAGATAGTGTCCTAACCCCACAGGATGACAGAGAATGCAGAAAACTGCAGAGGGAGACCTGGAGGAGGAAGGCACAGAGAGGTCAGTGGAGCCTGCAGGAAGCAGTGCAGTGGTACACGTCCAGACACTCGAAGCACTTGGGAAGAGACATGCGAGTGAAGACGGAGGGCATTGCTTGACATGTGAGCACTCACAAGCACTGAGTGCACAGTAGGTGGTGAAGGAGAGCGTTAAAGCTCTTAGAGGATTTCCTCCCCAGAGAAACAGCTCACCTGATGTTTGTCTTGAAAAGAAGAGAAGCACTGTTTTTGTCGAAATAGCTAAGTTGGAAAAAAATGCATTAGTCAAGCAGCTGCTGGAAACAGTGGAAGTCACAGTAAGAAAAAACAGAAGCACTTGAAGGTAGAAAGGATTTAGCTAAAAGTGACAGGGGGAAGGCTGTCACCCATCAGTGGGTGTTTGAACTGTAAGTGTGTGAGTAAAGAGTATGGAAAAATTTGTAATGGGATCAAGCTAAAACTGTGTCAGTCCCTCTTCTACTCTAGACCATCTGATTAGAAATCAGGGAACCACAACAAGTATGAAGAAGTCTTTTAGGAAGAAGCAAGTTCATTGGGTCCAGAATAGAGCTGAGGGTACACATAGACCCCAGTCTGTGGGGTGTTAGCACAGAAAACAGTGAAGAGGTATCATTTTCCACAAGATGAGGATGTGACCTTTATTATCTCACTGACATCTGGTAAGCACTGGAAGAAAGTGGAGTGAAGCAAATTAATGGTCATAATGTAGAAAAACAGAGAGCAACTATCTATTTTTTTTTTCTCAAAACATAAAGTACCAGAATACCACAGAGGGAGTGTTTTAAGGTATTATCGTAATGCCACAAAAAGTGCTCTAGAGCACACACTGTACTATTTTGTATATTTACTCTGATGAGCCCCAGCAGAGTATTTCATATTTCTTTTTTTGGCTGACTTGTTGTAGGAACTAATTCTTGTCCAATGATTCTCATAGTGTCAGAAATCTTTTTATGTTAATTATATAAAATCCACAACATTATGCAGAGTCTGTTTGCTTTCTTAAACATCCATCCACATTTTCAGTCACACTTGAGTGTTCTTTTAAACTCAGATGCTGCCTCTTACCTATTTGGATCACTGGCTTTGCTTCATTGCTTTGTGAGCCTCTTCTCCATGGCTATGTTTTAAAATATAAAGTGACTGGGTAAAATTTGTACTGATGAACTATGTGGAAAAAATAATGATTTTGATGGTACTTCAGTAAACACAAGCACAAAGACTTTTCCATACAAATATTTATATTGTTTATGATGTTACTCAGTTGATTCAGTAATATGTGAAATTCACTCAAATGTTAACAATTTGTAATCCTAAAAAGAGTTAGTTGAGGCAAGCAGGGCTGAATCTGACAGTCTTCTGACAGAAGTGAGGTTGCTGCAGGTCCATGCCTGAGGTCCAGCTAGTGGCAAGACTGACCCAGTAGGAGTACTCTGGTTTAGGTGTGTGACACACATACACACACAGATTGACACAGGCAGACACACAGAGCACACACAGGAACGCAGACAACATCAATATCCTCCTCTTCCTCCCATCTTTGCCAGCTTTGGATGAAGCTCTGTAAGTGGGAATATATACACATACCTGCATTGTGTGTTCCTCCAAGTGATACTTGCCAGATGCTAAGCTATATTTCCCTTTGACAGTAATATTATTTTAGTGTCTTATAAGAAATATGAGATGGCAGAAACATCAATATTTGGGGTAGGATCTGGCACTACATTATAGGACTGGGCAATGGCAAGAGTAAGCACACACATTATAATGAAGTGGAGGAAAAACTAGGGACGTGCTAAAGGCTACATTTTAAAATAAGAAATTATTCCCCTTGGCAAAAGATATTGGTCATTTACTGTAGACTCGAAGCTGACCATTTTTTTTCCTCAGGTGCTTGATATCTTCATTACAGAAAATTCTCAGTGTCAGCAGAAATAAGTAATTACATGGTGGTTTCAGAAAATAATGTGTTCCACTCTGCTTTAAGCTTTCTGCCTGTCACCATCTATTTCTAATCAGGGCCTTTGCCACACACCTATGCCCCACACCTATTCCAGTTTCCTACCACAACAGATTGAGAAATCTGAAGTTAATAGTTAGAAACACAGATGCAATTTCAAACGCCAATGTGTGCTTGGGGGGACTGGTTCATTGCTATTGTTCAGATGTCAGGTCTCAGGCTCCCTGAAAAATAAAGTGGCCTTGAAAATATAATTTTTAAAATAATCTCTTTAGGGTTTTTTCAGTTACAAGTCACTAAAACTGAGACAGCCAAGATTTTCTAAGGCTGGATGAGCTCTGCTGCTTTATTTCCCCTTCTCTCCCTGCCTCCTGCATAGCTTAACTGAGTTTCTTAGCTTTATCTGCAGATGGGGAATTTGAGTAGAATAAAAGCCATTATTCAAACAAGCCTGAGCATGGCTAGTGTGGAATTGTTAGAGCTGATAACACACAAGGCAGTTCTGAGGAGAAGGAAAATGAAAGGTAATTATGCAGTAAACAAGGTTTGGTTTTGTCTGAGCCGGTGGGTTGGTATATTTTCAAGCTACCATTTTGCCTGACTGAAGTTCTCTGACCTTGCTGTGCTGCTGGAAAGGAGCATACCTACCCTTGGAGGGTTGTGCCTTTCTCAAAGTGGCCATCAAGCAAGGGTGAAACAGGAGCCAAGCTTAAGAGCTCTAATAAAGAACCGCTGGTTCCTAGTACAGAACACACCTCTGACAGAGATGCCCTGCAGCTCTGCCCAAAATTCACTGGATTATAATTCTTCTAAAATGCACTTTAAATTGCAGCACCACTTTAAAAATGCACAAACCATGGGAAGAGATTTCATCTTTCTTGAAGTGGGCCTCCTGTATATTCCTCACTGGTGAGCCTGTGGATGCAGAGAGATGGCTTTCTCGTCTGGAAGCACAAGGCATAGCTAACCTTATCCTCTCAAGTATATCAGTGACATTTTCCTGATGAAAACTTAGGATTTCTCTGAATAATTGATTTGCCTAAAATTTAGTTTCCCTTTCATCCAGTTGTTTTTATAGTCACCCAGCAAAGGATGTTCGTAAATGTTTTGATTTCGTTCTCTGGAAAGCCTTAATCTTGTTTTCCTTGTTGGTCTGGCACAAAGACAATGGTGGCATTGACCCAGGAATGATCATGAGGAAGAAAGTGTGTCTCCAAGATGTCACATCAAGGTAACCAAACATTTGGAAGCAATCTCTTGCCCTGCAGCAACCAAAGCCAACCCTGCTCTCATGCCCCAGAACAGGTATGCAACTATGGCTGCCACACTGTGCTCCCTCCTCTCCCAGACAAAGAAACAAAGGGCAGTTACTTTGCTCTTTTCAGATCAGAGTTTTGGACCTCTCAGTCCTGCATGGGCGTAATGAAAAGGTTACCCTGACTCTTTTTAAATTGTTGTGCAAAAGCATATCAGTGTATTAGAACTGAATGCTTTTCTCACAGCCTATCCTGGTTTTGAAGATATTTACCTCTTTTCTTTGCACAAAACTCAAGTGAATCCCAAAGATAAGCATGTTTTCTAGGCCAAGCATTCCAGTTTTACTCAGTTTAAAAGAGCAAGATACATCTGTTACTCATAACAGTGCAAAATCTGAGATGCACCACACCAAGAAACAAGACAATAGAGCTTTAAATATATATGTTAACTGTGGGAATAAAAAAAAAAACAGAATGGACCCAATTTAGCCATAAAATGAAACTGTATATCTAAAAGTTTTATAGATTTTAATTATTTCAGGATCAAGTTGTGAGGACAAATTTTATAGCTATTAGGATCAATTGGGAAATTGGATAAGGCATAAAAGAAGAAGATAATGAATGCTGTTGCATACAGAAATGAGCAAAGCTGTAATACTCAGGTAGTAATGGGGAAGATTACATTTATATTATATATGAAGGTACTGTTCAGTAGTGATACAAGACAGTTGTAATGTCATCAAGGAAAGAAAAAAGACATTTCCATTTAAAAACCACACTCTGATGATTATTTCTTTAGATGTAAATGAAAAATTTTGTTTCTGGTGCAACTTTATTGAAATTCTTGCTCATACCTGTTGCATTGTATTAATGTA
>VZRH01001412.1:316-15903 GCA_013397555.1 Urocynchramus pylzowi
AGCCTCCCTGCTGTGTCCCCAGACTGTCATAGCACCGTCCCCGCTGTGTCCCCTTGTCCCCAGACTGTGCCCGCAGCGTCCTTGCTCTGTCTCCGCAGTGTTCTTGCTTGACGGAACGAGAGGACACAGTCTTAAGCTGCGCCAAGGGAAATTTAGGTTGAATGTTAGGGAAAAGTTTTTTACAGAAAGAGCGATAAAGTGCTTTTTTTTACAGAAAACAGCGATAAATCGTCTGCCCGGGGAGGTGGTGGAGTCACCATCCCTGGATGTGTTTTGAAAAGGATTGGATGTGGCACTGGGTGACAGGGTTTAGTTGAGGTGTTCGCGTGGGTTGGACTCGGTAACCTTAAAGCTCCCTTCCGGCCCAGTCATTCTGTGTGTGGATCCTGTGTGCTTCGTCCCCGCTGTCCCCTCGCTGTTCCCCTGCTCTGTCCCTGCTCTGCCTGGCCTGCTCGTCGGTCTGCTGGAGCAAATGCGGTGTCACAGCAAAAGAGTGAAGGGATCCTTCACAATGCACGTGCTGCTGTGGCCCAGGGCAGCTTTGGTGAGGGGCAAATCCTCCTGCCACTTCCCAGCTGCAGCTTTCAGCAGGGGACAGGATTTCCAGCCACTGAGCTGTGTCACCCCCGAGCACTGACTGGAGGGGGAACAGCTGATGACTTTTGAGGGCAGAAGTGGGAGAAAGTGAAAAGTCCCTCTCAGATCATTTTTCTGCCCATAGATACTAATCTTTGAACCATGAGAAGATAAAGCCCATGACTCCTGCGCAACCTTTCAGGGTCCAAAAGTCAATGAAAGATGGAATAGAGGCCACCAAGCCCACTGCTGCACCCCGTTGCTGGGCACATCCATGCAATGCTGCTCCTGCATTGGCCCCAGTGCCCTAGCAGGCAGCCCTGGAGGCATGAACAGGCAGAGGTCAGTGCCCTCTTCCAGAGCCCTCTGGCAATGTGCTCTTCAGACCATTCTGCACTGCTCTGGTGTCCCTCACTAGCTCCAGCAGTGCTCTCCTTCCTTGTTTCTTTGTGATTTTAACTGCAGATTCTACTTGGAAGGATGATGAAGCCAAACTCTTGAAGATTCTTATTAAGGCTTGTTAGGGGAGGCAAGAGGCTTTTTGAAATGGCAGCTTCTAAGAAAATAAAACATCTGGCAGACAGATGTGCTGCTTCAGAGCTGTTTAGTGCCCAGGTACAATAGCACTTCTAGACAAGCTTTCAAATAGGGCCTCTAGGCGCTACCACAGTGTAAATGTTTATTACCAGTACTGCTAATAAATGTGAACCAGAAATGCTCTGCTCTCACTGAGGGGGTACAGTCTATCACAGTGGAGACTCATTTGTTGTTTCACTCCTTGTGTAGGGATAGTTTACAGTGGTTCAGTGTGGCAGTGGCATCCTGATGTTCACACAGTATTTTAAATATCAGAAAACCCTTTCTTTTCAGTTTGGTGGGACTAAGACAATGAAAAAGCAGTAGCTTCAACTGCCCATGAATTTGATTCTGCTGTAGCAGACTGGATGTATGCTTTCTGTTTGTGAAGACTTCTGTGTGATCCCGGACCAAATTCACAATGAGCTGGGACAACTCATAGTTAATTCTTTCCACAGCTGTTTTATTTTCCACATTTCAGACCTGCAACCAAAGGAAAGACAGAAAGGGTGGCCCAGAGACAAGAACTAGGACAGCCTCAGCTGGCATATGGTATTAGCTGACACTAGCACATGAAGAGAAATGTGTTATAAAGGATCCTATTGTGGATACCAGCACAGAAGAAGGGGAAATAAAGCATAAGAGGTAACTGAAACTGGGTAAAACTGGCTGTTTGTGCAGCTGCCCAGAAAGTAATTAGGATTAATTTTTAGATGGAGTGTCAGATAGGGTCTTTGTGTGTTTATATTAGCCACTGAAGAGTTAGGAGAGCACAGCTGACTAAGGGTGCAATTTTTGGATTTGTCCATGTGATTTAGGGTTTGAAGTCACTTTAGAAAGTGGGAATTAAGCTTTCAAGCCACTTAGGGTGACTTTGCAAAGGCATCTAAGTCAAGTACATTTGATGTTATCAGCATCTGCCTTAGGCATATGGGTAAAGCTATGTTAGTGCCTGGTGTATTGTTTGCTGAGAGCACATCTGTGTGAATCATTTTCCTTCCCTGATTTAAAACTCTTTGTCAGACTGCAGCAGGGAGGAAACCCCAGCAGTAAGTGAACTACTTCCAGACAATGCTGGTAACGATCTTTATGTCTTGCATTTATTAGATGGCAGGTTATCCACCAGGATGTTTTGGTAGCAAGCAAAAATTATCATCTTCAGGTGATTTTCTTTGTAAAATCCTCCTTCTTCCCTCAAAAGCCAAAAGCCACTGCAAGGTATCAATAATATTTTAATAAAGTCTTTACTCTAGAAATGCCAGTGAGAACTTGAGTGAGAGACACAGTGATTGCTGTATGAGGGCAAGTGATGCTTTTTGCCTGAATTGCAGATCAGAGGATCTGCCTCCAAGGTAGAGACCCACTGGTTTTACTGGAAGCAGCAGTAAAATGTAATGCCAGTCAGCTTTCAGATAATACTTGAGCACTTGCAAACCATTCAGTCTTTCAGTATTTTAAGTTTGCATTGTATTTCATTTAATGTGGCACATAAAAATTTTCCTATGAAAACAACTAAAAAAATTTTTTTCATAAGCTTTTGTGGCTCAGTATTGGTGCTTTGTTTAATGTACTGTAGCAATGTTTCCAAACTTTGGGAAACACACCCTGGAGCACTCCAGTTGTGTGTGAAAATGCTGCCTGGGTTGGAAGTACAACCACATGGCACAGCTCACCATGAAGGGCAGGCTCTGCCTGGTTGCTGTGTGTTGCATGACATTTATTGTGTGTGTGCAGAAACAGCTCTTCAGTGGGTGCAGACAGGGACCTGCATTACATCAGCCATTTATTTATACTGGTTCACCTGGAGGCAAGGCATGGAATACAGGAATTGAGGGGAAGGAACACCTATTTTTGAGCACTGTAGCCTGTTATTAAAAATTAAGGAGAAAATCAATATTGTAATCTCAAAGCTTGTTGGTTAAGAAGCTCAGGGCAAGGATGTGTCTCTGGGGCTCAAAGTGTAGTTGATTAAGTAAATGATGGTTTGGATGAAGTGTGGCTGCTCTCTGGAAAAATCTTTGGGTGGAGCTATGGCAAGAGACCAAAGGGAAACAAGACATTAAGGTGCATTGATGGGGTGCAGTGCAGCCCTGCTCTTTGTCATGAGTCTGTGGGGTAACACTCAGTTCAGTCTCTCTCAGGAAACCTATTCTGGAATCAACAGGAACAGCTCATGCAAAACCTTATTGCTTTGTTCATGCCAAGAGATTGTCAAGGACTTCAACTCTTATTGATCTGTGGCCTCAAAGTCCTTCCCAGGGGAGATGAGGGTCTTTATTTCCATTTTATAGATGGAGAAACAAAGCAGAGATGTAAAAACAAACCCAAGGAACATCAGTCTGCCTCTATGGCCACCCCAAGAAAAGACACCAAAGTGTTCTGATTTTTGAGTTGCAGTACATGAATCCAGAAGTTGGAGTTAGTTTCTGTGGTTTAAATCTTCAGGTGCAGCTGCAGATGATGCCTCTGATAGATGGTTTCCTTATTCTAAAGTCTGTGGAGCAACAGTAACACCTAGTGGCTGAATGTGCCAGTCTGTTCCTCCTTTCTTTCCTTCCTTTCAAGAAGTAGAGTTGGAGGGCACACGGTGTGATTGACAGCTTTGACTTGCAAGGCCAACACTTAGGGTCTCCAGGGATTTGGTATTTTCCTTTCAACCTCCCACCACATTCTGTTTTCTATTAAAAGTGGTAGATGAAATATGAAACTCTTCCTCCCACCTCCCAACCCCCTTCACTTTTCTGGCTTATGGAGGAGGTTGTTCCAGTCCATCTTGATCTGTAGGTGGGTGGGCTGTGAGTGACCAAGCCTACTGCTTCCAGCTTGGAGCACTCAGATTTCTGTAAGGAATCCAAGCTTTTTCATTTTCTTTTTCCTTTTTTTTTTCTTTTGGCCTGAAAAGGATCAAGCAGATCATCTGGTGGAGGTTGGTGACCTTAGTCCATTTGATAATGTGGTGTTAACTTGCCTGCATTAAGGCAGACCAAACCAATCAGTTCCAAGAAGTACAGTTTCCTAAAATGTGGTGTGTGGGATTGTTTGCCACAATCTACTGGGACTGCTAATTCATCAGAGAGGGACCCCTAGAAAAACAGCATTAGGGAGGAAAGAACCCACAGATGTTTATTGTGTTAGCAAGAGAGCCCTTCAGAGGGTCTTCACTGCCCCTCACAGGGGAAGGTTTCAATTTTTCCATGGAAAAAGAAACATTAAGCAAAAGTATTTCAGCTTAAGCCCAGATCATTTGCATTTGTAAATAGAACCTCAACTCTTTGTGGGAATTACAGTACTGAGACACTCTGGGTTTGTCATATTTATGCTGTTTAACTTTAGGCTTCTGGTTTAGATATTCTGAATTACCATTGGAAGCATCTGTTTAGGAGAGTCTTCACTGCCTGCTGCCAGAGCCTGAACTCTAATTTACACTGTGGATATATGCTCTTTTATATATGACATTAACTTGTATCACCACTCAAAGAATAGTATTTGCCTCCCTTCCCATCTCCAGTTTGTCATCCAGCTTCCTCCCAGTTACCTGCTTAGATGGAACAGATTAAATTTAAAACTAGCCTGATGCCTCTGGGATAAAAAAATAAAATAAAATAATCAGCTCCATGAAGCCATTTACTGCAAAACTGCACAAAAGCCTGGTGCTAACAGAAGGGAGGTAATGGGGACCAGTGAGGACATGGCCAAGTGAGACAAGGATGGGACCTTTTGACTGCTATGGAGATGTACATGGAATTAAAGCATGCATGTATACATACCATTAGTCAGACCTCCTCTGGTGTTCCAAATACCTGTTTGTGAAGGAAGGCAAAGCGAAACACACCTTGTTGGTGAGAAATGAGGAATTTTGTGCTGGGATGTGTTGGGCAACCTTTACTCTTAGAAGAAGGAGCGTGGCAGCCTTGTTGGGCTGGGTGAAAAATCTTCCTTAATGTTTGGTAAAAATGCTGTCAGAGGTGGCAGACCTGAAAGTACTGAAAGAAGACAATCACAGGGTAATTGTTATTTGTGATTCATAAGGGTTCTTGGATCACTTCCTATTAGACCCGTATGCTTTCTGTTTTGAATACAGAATTTCAAAGTCAGCTTTGTTTCTCAGTGGCAGCTGTGGTGTTTGCCACCCGTGTTGGTCTGGGAAGAGACAGCATTTATTAAATTTGTCTGTTCTGGTTATTCACTCAAGCCAGACCCTCAATGATTTCATAGAAAGAAAGCAAAGCAGTGTGTAGTATCTTTAGAAGGACTGCCATGTACCCTGTAGGAGAGGAGAACCTACTGACAGGAAGATTTTGTTTTCTCTCAATTTCATTCTCTGGTTTGACTTATGTGTTACTTTGCAGTTTATGGCCAAACACGGGAGTTCCTTAACCCCAAGATCCTTCCAGGCATTATGTTTCTGCTAACATCCTGGGTCAAATCAGCTGTCTTTTCACATGTCTCACATTCATTTTCATTTAAGGCTCAATTACCTTTTGGCAGCATGCCACTAGTGACAACAGATTTATACCAGTAATTAGTATGTTTTGAGAAGTCTGGAATAAAATCCTAGCTCCTTTGCTTAGGTACCTGGATGCAGTGATGAATTCTTAACTCTACACCCTAAACTTTAAAATATTTATTCTTGATAATTTTGCCCCAATTCCCTTTAAAACCTAGTAAAAGTAGTGCATTAGTTTCCAATGCTTGGCTCACTTGCAAACTCCTCATTTGAAATTTCCCTCCTTAATATCTCTGGGCCACAAAAACCTGTGTGTGAGACTGGCCCTCTGAGAGGGAGCTGCCACTGCAGACCTGCTGGGACTGAACCTCCTTCCACTGCTGCAGGTGGGGCTTGAAGCACTGTGTTGTTCTCTCTATTTTAAACACCATGAGGAATGTCTTGGAAATATAAAAAGCAAAGTAGACTGGGCATTATGAAAGAGTTCATATTTAATACAGATTGTTGATAATTTAGTATTAAGTGGTTCATTATTTTATTGTTCTTCAATAATTTGAGAGCTTAAATCTTCTACTTTTGGCTTGGCTAGTGATGCTGTCTTGAGCTGGGTTATAAAAATACTGTGCTTCACCTAAGCACAGATTGTTATAGTTTTCATCTTAATTAGCAAGCTGCAGATTTAGATGGATTAATACAATCACTCTTTTTTTCTTTTGCCATAGAAGTTCAGAAGTATAATCTGTCACTTGTGAGAACATAAAGAATTGGACTGGAAGCATTCCAAACTCTTTACTGTAAGTGTTCAAAGATTTAATGGAGTCCTCAGTCATAAAATCTTAAATTTGAACTAGACCTTTATATTCTCCATTCTTAAATTCACTATTTTTATGTCCAGGGGATTTCCTGTTATCCAAGTATGTACGGAGGCCCTTTATTTCCCTCTGTGTGTGTTTTTTAATTCAAATCAAATGTGTATGTCAGTGGTTGATTGCACTTAACCTCCTTAGGTTCATATTTCTTATTTAATTACATTACATTTTAAGGTTTAAGGCTATATATTTACTGCAGTTAATAGCACACCATATTTTAATGAAGCTGTTATCTTCTGCAAATATATACAGAACAATGGAGATTGATTGTATAGGACCTTTTGAAGAAATTGTATCTCAAAGCCATTTAAAATGAATAAACACAGTGGAGAGTTTTTGTTAATGTAGTTCTTCACCTAACACAGCTTCAAAATTAAGGAAATGAATGGTTGGGTTATCAGGGCTGTTGTTCTCCTGATCCCCAGCCAGGGACTGCACTTCTGTGGGTCGCAGCACAGCTGGAGTGTCCCAGTCCCAACAAACCAGAAATGCTCCAGAACTGCAGCACCAAAGTCCACTCACCTCCCAGGTACACTGGCCAGGATCCCCCTCTGCCCTGCCTACAGCTCTGTAAATCTATTGTCAGTCCATTCAGGGAAGGCTCAGTACATGAACAATTATTATCTGATTTTACTGAAACATCTGAAAACAAGAGGAAGTATTACCTAGAGATCATGTCCAGAAAATCTGGGACAAGTCTCCTGTGCTCCAGTAGAATGCAGCCAGCTGAACACCTGTTTTCAATGCAGAACAGGGCATCACCCTACACTGGGGCACTGCACTGGGTTTCTCACAACAATCTGAGAGTTAAATACTCTGAATTGAGCCAAAAAGTGCTGGGAGACACTTCTTTCCAGGCACACAGCAAGGCTGATAGTCTTGTCCTACCATTCCATCACATACCAAAAATCTCCTTAGTCTGGTCAAAAGCTTTTATTTCTTTTTTTGGGCAACAATCAGTTTAAACATTTCATAGTATCTTGCAGACCTTATAATTTCCTTTCTGCCAAAAAACAATTTATATCTCTCTTTAGATTACATTTCATCTTGCTTCTTTTATTTTTATTTCTCTTCTTTCATTGTTGTTACTATTTATACCATGTCATTTTTATTCCATTCCTATTATCCTTACAATAGCCATGATACATAACAGAGCACTGAACCCTGTGCTACAAAGGGAGGCAGTGAGAGATTTCCTGATGGCTCTGGTAGGTCAGGGAGTTCAACCAGATTCTTTCTGGGTGCAGACTGACAGCCCATGTATCCTTCCTGCCTGAGACCCTGTGGCATGAGGGGCTGTGAGCCAGTGTAATCCCAGAGGATTATTTGGGGATTGGTTTTGCATTTGTAGAGAGATTGATCTCCCTTAGGCAGAAGAGAAAACAGGGAGATGAAGAGCATTTCTTGTGGTAAAAGAGATTTGTGTTCTGTGTGTGGAGCTGGATATAAGTAAAGTACAATTTAGTAGCTCTAGCTTGGGTCATTTAAAAATGGAAGTGAGGCCCTGGAAGAGGGATGGATTTTGGAAACCAAGCCCATTAGGTGTGGAATCCATTGCTGACAATGGAGTATACTGTGAACACCTAAGCTAGCATTAGTGTACATGTGCTTAGCCAAGAAATACTTGGAACCTGTTGCTTTGCAGTGACTTTATCCTTTAATGCCTGCAATCTTTTGTATTTAGCACCTTAGCTGCCATTTTATTGCTTCCATGGAGGAATCTGTCAGGTTCAAGAGAGGAGAATTGGGTAGAGAGCCAGCTAAAGAGCAAGGCAGTGCCACTGAACAGTGCTGGTGTTTGCTTGGATGATTGCTCCCCTTGGAACGAGGAGACCAAAATGTTCATAAAGGTAAATTGATAAATCTGGAAAATATTGTCTTTAAATAATCCCCAGAGCTCCCAGCCTAACACACAGCTGCAGGGAAAAAAAAAAAAGGACCCCAACAACTGAACAGGAAGTTGGGCTGCATTGCAGTAAGAACAGAATATATATCAAAAAGGTGTTATTGTTATTACCTAAACCACTGGTGAGTTTTTGTTGAGAGTGCTCTTTTCAGTACTGCTCACTCTACCTAAGGAGGATATGATTAAGGGATAAAGCAAGGAAAATGACAGTAATACTGTGCCTTTCAGCTTTGAGTTATAAAGGAAGACTGAAGAGCTTTGGTATTATCTTGTTTTAAAAGAGATCTTGCAGTGATTTTAAATGATTTTAAAATAATGAAGGCGATTAATCACATTGAAACAGGCAAAGTCTATGAAAACAAGAAGAGTTAAATTGGAAAATAGACTGTTGGGAAAAGAAGACAGAGAAGGGAGAGGTTCATGTGAATGCTCCAATAAATATGTGATGTCAGTTATCAGAGGGGTCCTGTGAATCTGGATGTGCAGGGTAAGGTGAAGCTAGAATTGTTAGGAAAATAGGAGACTGACAGTGGCCTTGTGACTGTTGGCCAGTAACACACAGACAGTGGAAGCCACACTGGAGCAGGCTCTGGGAAACACCTGCAGCAAGGAGCAAAAAGAAGGTCCTGCAGCCTGGGTGGTAGGTCCAAAATGGGCAAGGATGGTGCAGGGAGGCACTGACTGACAAAAAGTTTGCAGTGTGAAGACAGAGGCTGACAGGTAAGCAGCTTGTGGAACAAGGCAGGAGGGAGAAAATTGAGAAAGCATATGGCTGCTGTTAATCCACCTAAGACACCTAAGGTGAAAATACTGGAGGCAATTTCAGCTCTTGGCTGGGCAGGATCTTGCTGTGGATGTGGTGGTCCATATACAATGGGACCAAGTGCAGCAAGTTTCAGCTTGCAGCCCACAAATTTTTGAAGGCCCAAAGCCAACTTCTAGGGGCCCTGTGAAAGCCAGCTAAGAAAAGCAGACTATTGTGGTTAGTCCTTGTTGTAATGGCCCACGGAGAAAGTTCCTAGGAGATTAAAAAAAAAAAAATCAATAAAAGCTGTAAAAATATGGCTAGAACATTCAGATTTGCTAGGTGGATGAAGGGGAGCACCAGTTTCCCCACTTTCATCCCTGGTTGTTCTCCTTGGTTCCTCAGGGCAGGTTGCAGTGAGGGTGTGCAGGAGCTGGGATGAGGGTGCTTATTTCCATAACTCCTTAGGTATGTGTTTTGTGTGCATTTACTTGTGTATTTTGGGAGGTAGGGAGTGAGCCCACTCTCTCTTCTGTGACTTGCACAATACAGAAGGGCAACTCAGACTCCCACTCATACTGGGTTCCTCAAGTCAAGGAACCTTTGTCCATGGAGAAATTAGGAGAAGTAGAGGATTTAAGGGCTAGAGTACAAAGCTGAGACATTCTTTGGTCATGAAAGTCCTTCCTTCTCTGAGATTCAGAGAGTCCATGACTCAGGACAGGTTTTCAAATTAGCTAAGCCCACCGAATCTGAATATCCTATAGTCAGTGACTTCAATAAAAATTGCAACCTAGTCTCTGGTAGCTGCTCCCACTGCATGCTACAAAGTACTTTGTTTTGTTGCAGAAGTTCAAGATTCTCTATGGTCTGGAAAATTTATAATATCAGTGTTTATGTCCTGTACAGCATCAAGCAAGCAGGCAGGCCCCAATGACTGAATGATGTTTAATGAACAGTTAATGAGCAGGATCATGGTTTGGGGATACAGACATGGAGACAGACCTCCCAGTGTTTTCTTTAGTGACCTCAGAGATGGAAGAGAGAGCATACTTATTAAATCTGTAGATGAGGCAAAGCTGGAACTGAATGCAAGAGTACTGGAAGGCAGGATTAAAATTTCAAGTCATCTTGACAAATTGGTGATATAATCTGAATAAAATTAGATGAAACTCATTAAGGACAACTGCAGGGCACTTTGCTTTGGCAGGAATAATTTTAACTAGCAAATACAGGATGAGGGAATGTCAGGCTAGCAGTTCTGTGGAAAAGGTAGAGAATTCCAAACTGAACATAGATTAATAATGATGTACACATGTCAAAAAGGCAAATCTTCAGCAGGGCAGTGGCATTCCACAAAAATATAAATCATGGATACTGTAAAATAGATATAGACCAGTTGGAAAATCCAGAGAACACCAAAAAGAAGCAGAACTATCTAACATGACCTGAAGAAACTGCCATTGTTTTGCTTCTAGAAATAACAAAGAATGTTATTAAAACATTTATTAAAGTATGTTGAGGAATTAGAAGTCTCTTCAATGAGAGGAGGAATAGTTTTCTACATCCATAATGAAAAAAGTAAGCCATTAAGAGCTTAAATTACAGTAAAGCAGAATGAGGTTGGATGCTAAGAAAAACTAACAGAACAGAGCACAAACATTGAAATTTGTTTTCAGATGACTATGGAGACTTTCTGTCTTGAGTTCTTTCAGAACAAGGCAGAAAAAAGTGTGCCAACAATAACCTGTGTGTAACAGATCTTTCCTTCTTACTGGGAGGAGGAAGAAGGATTAGGTGAATCTTACAGTCCTTCCTGGCTATTTCTGGATGTGTTTCTACTCTGGCAGGTCTGAGGGCAAAAGCCTTGGTGCTATTTCTGCCTTGTCTTTATCACACCTGTGTGCACCCCTGCTGTGCTGCATTCTTGATAATTCTGATGGATCAAGGGTGTGTCACAAACTCCCTGTGCCTGTGCAGGTCAGTGCTTGACATCAAAGGTGACATAAATCTTTTTTCCCAGGACACAATAATGCTCAGAGTATGTGTAATTCCACCGGACATAGGCATTGTCTTGCTCATCAGTTGAGTCATCACATTTTCCATCTGCTGAATTATGCTTCAATCTGAGTTATTTTATCCCTTGTATTACTTTATAATACCCACACAAGTGCTTCACTCAGGCAAAGTTCTCATCTATGGTCAATGAATTTTGCCATTCATGACTTCTGACTCATTTCTCATGCTTCACACAATAACACTGTCTGTCATGTTTGCTGTATGCTAAACTGCTTGTGTAAGTGAGCAATTCTATTCTATGCTAATTGCTTGTGTAAGTGAGCAATTCTGTTCCATTCTGAGTTGTGATTAATTTATTCCTGGTCATATGTAAGAAATGTCCACACAATAGCTATCTACTAGCTTAGAATAAAAAACCTCCACAGTCCCATAAAATTTTCAGTCTGGCTCAGGTTTGGTTTGACTCTGGAGTAACAGACATTTTACAATAACCTTAGTAATCTTATAATTTAATTTATAATAGAGGTCTTGAACTCTTAGTGTTGCTAACCTCTTATCCATCTCTTTCAATTTTCCAATGTTTCTTGAATGCTTTGTATATCACAATGATCTAGGCATTTTGGGAAGCTAGAAGGGGTTTATCTAAATTATTTTTGGGTTTAGATGATCTTATCAATGACTTCATTCTAGCTTCAAAAGGACACTTCATAATTCTAAAGCTCCTCAAGGTTTTATCAACCAGAACAAAGCTGCTTTTCCTTTGGTCTCTTCTTAGTATCCACATGAAAAGAGCACTTGAAAAATCCTAGGCATTGGCCTTGCAAAATTTGTGTGCCATGATTCTAACAACATTGTGACTTTTATTTTTCAGCTAATTGCTGTCTTTTGGAATAAAAGTGGTGCTGAAGAGTTGAGATGGCATTTCTGTTGTGGAGCTGCAGTCTGCTTACAGATACAACAGTGCTTATCTACCTTTTTGTGCCACAGATCTTTTGCTGTATCATTCCAGTCTTTCCCTTTCAACTGAACAAAAATCAGACTAAACGTTGATTATTCCTTTTATTGTCTCTATTTCCCACCACTTCATTTACTGGCTGGCTTGCATGCAGGGTGTGTATGGTTAAAGAAATTATAGATATTTTCTCATAGCAGTTTCTGATGCCTTAAGGCTCAGGTTTGCCCAGTGGACTGGGAAGCTGAAACACAGTCCATGTGCCCACGTGATTTATGTCCAATGGATTATCCTTCTGACATGACAGTGTAAGGCTGGCATTTGCATAGCAGGTGAGCAGAGTGCAGGAGGACAGTCCTCCAAGGATTTCTTCTTTATGACAGCAGAGTTCATGGGGCTGGTAAATAAAAACCTGCCTCTTACTTCTTTACTTATTTCCCCCAGTGCTGCTCTGCATCATGGCTTTCCAGTGTCCATCTGCCCTTTCTATCTTGAACTGAATAGGTGAAATGCATCCAAATAATTTATTAAGCCCTGCTTGCCTGGGCAAATCTTTAATTAACAGGCATAAAAAGTGTAGCTTTCTATTTTAAATATATTACGTTTGGTTTATAAGAACAGGACTGTTCAGATTTCAAGGGTTTTCTTCTCAAAGCCAGTCCCTCTGATAAATTGAAGGGATTATGTTTTTGTTGGCTGTCTTTGTTACCTCCATCACTGTGTTTCCAATTTATCAACATAGTTTTGAGAAATTGTTAGAATATGTTGCACTCGTAAGCACCGTGGGGAGAAAAAATATTCATTTATTACTGCTATTGTGTTTGATTATATTACACATATCCAAAGGACTAAAATGAAATGTCATCTTTAATTCTCCCCTTACAGTAGACAATATCACCCTTTCTTCTCTCTTTCCAGAAACAGCTTGGAAGTCAATTCTTCATTTTCATTTTAAATCAGCCATACAGAATAGAAGCGAGTGTGTGTTAGGGACACGGCAGAAGTAATGGGAGTCTGGAGATCTGAGCTCTGTTTCTGGCTCTGCCTTTAGCTCTTTGCAGTCTTGAGCAAAGTCATTTGACCTCTGGTCTCCACTCTCTCGGTTCATGAAATAGGAAGACCATTTGCTTCCTACAGATGTCTCTAATAATTTGCCAGAATCATGTCTTGTCTAATCACCTGTGTTTAATATCTCCTCTGGTCTTGCAAAATCAGTGAAGGCTGAAGCAGCAAATTTTCCATGCAGCCGAAAATAAAATGCTTTTGGAAACTTAAGACTTGAAGACTACAAAGAGCTTCTGAAGGATCTAACCCAGGCCAGGAGAATGGGTCAGAAAGCCACTGGTGCTTTTCAGTGTTGTTAAATATTGATCAATGATCTATCTGAGCCTGTCAGGAGAGAGAGGTGTGAATGGGACAAAAAGCTGAACCCTGCCCTCAGCACTCAGTCTGGTCTACAAGAACTGCTGGGGTGGAGGTCCAGCTGCAGCCACTTTGAGCACACAGAGCTGAGGATGAGCACCCAGATTGAGGGGGAGGGTGGGCAGTATTAGAGAACTGCTCAGTGTTTTTCTGTTCCTGACTCCTTTCCTAGGTGAAGGCTGAATTTGGAGTGGTCTGTAGTCCAGCTTAGAGGGAAGAGCAGAGAGTAAGTTTCTTCTTTTATTGCCCTGTCAGGCTGAACAGAGGTTCCCTGAGGACTGACTCTGAGCAGCATGTCTGAAAGGCTGAACATCCTAGGGTGACTTTCTGGGAGCTGTGTGCTTTCTTGGGGGTGAGAGAAGGGAAGGGAAAATTTTCCCCTTGCTGGAGGTGAGAGAAATATAAATGGAAGTGTGCTCAGGCTGCTCAGGCCTGGGGATAGAGGGCCCTGTTATATCCCAGCTTCAGGCACCGAGGGCTTTTTGTAAATATATAATGTCTGTTTCTGAGTGGGCTTGGCATCCAGTATTACTGGAACAGAACTTTTAGGTCCCTTTGGGCTCAGAGAGTGCTGGTGTACTGCCTGCCCCAGCTCTGGGTCTGGGGCAGCCCGGGGAGGCTGTGCTAAACTGCATCTCTGCCTCCTTGTGTGATTTGCTTCAGTGATTAATGGCAGCGGCTGTTTAAAAACCTGGTGCCTCATTTGCAGTCTAAACTTGTCTGGCTACAGGCTCCAGCCAGGGGCTATTTATCTCTGTGTGCAGGCTCTGGAGGTGGGCACCGTGGGGGAAGGGGTAGCTGCTCACCTGTGGCTGGGGGCAAATGCCAGATACAAGATACTGGATTTTCCCAGTGTCTTGTGGGGAACATTTTTTCAGCTGCAGCATCTTGCAGGGATTGTATTGCCCTCGAGGGAAAAGGGTCTCTGCCTTTGCAGAGCCCCACGGGGAGGCCCTGGGCCCCTGGAATATCCCAGCAAGAGACCTGCTTTCAGTGGTACATCAGGCTGTCTTTGGCTGACTGCACAAACAGTGAAGGTGCAGAGAGGGTGTTGAGAGCCTGCAGGATCTGAGGGTGAAAAATTTAGAAAGACAGTTGTGTCATCTTAAAAATTTAATTCTTTCTTGAGGTGTTTGGTGCAGAGAAGTTGCTTGCCTAATCAGTGAGCTGCAATGCCCAGGTTCCTCTGGAGCTGGGAAGGGGACACTGAGCCAGCAAAAGGGGTTGTGACACTGTTGCCAAATGGGGGATGTACAAGGGTTTTAAACACAGACTCAGCTGCTGTACTGAGGGGGAGCCTTGCTGCTGCCTTCCTTCTTGAGGTGTTACCGTTGTGAAACACCCACATCCTTCTACAAATGTAGAAATGTTCCTCCTGCCTGGGGTTCACTGTGCAATTCTTCAAGTTCAGGGCCATCCTGGGTAATAAACCAAGGGGGTCTGTGGGAAGTTGTGGCAAAGGGAGTGCTTGCGTGTGAGTCATAGGCTCATGAAGGTTGGAAATGGTCTCTTAGCTCATTGAGTCCAACATCAACCTCACACTGTCATGTTCACCACGAACCCATGTCTCTGTGTGAGTGATGCTAGAATGATCAGGATGCACATGGTGAAAGCAGGGATCACTTTCTCACTGCTTACTGTGTGAATGAAGCGTCTTAAAATTATTTATTTCCTATTTTATCTGCGTAACTTCTGCAGCAGAAGTTAATCTGTGAACCAGCTTTGGGGTATTTGGGCTGCACTGCTGAGCAGTGGCTTCCCTTCGACCTGGCCTTCGGTTAACTGGGGAGACACAGGGACTTCTGCAGTGTGGGTGATGCCGGGGTTTGGGTGGGGACTGGGGCTCCCCGGGCGCTCCCTGCCCGNGCCGCGAGGCCTGGCAAGGGTTAACGCCGAAGCCCCACGCCCCCTTTGACGGAGTCGGGCCAACCTCGCCAAATTTGAAAAGGCATCCGGGGCTGAGTGTGCGCCCTGGGAGCATCGAGCCGCGCTGGCCCCGGACCCCCTGCGCGGGCAGCAGCCGCAGCCGCCGGGGCTCGGCTTGCCGAGGGTCGGGGGCTCCCTTTTGGAGGCGG